>LPNX010017239.1:152254-184007 GCA_001517045.1 Pseudotsuga menziesii
ATTCTATCTTCAGCTGAAGCAGAGTATGTCGCAGCAACAAGTGCTGCATGTCAAGCTGTCTGGATGAGCAGAGTCTTAAAAGACTTGTCACAGAACCATCAAGAACCAACAATAATCTTCTGCGACAACAATTCAGCCATAGCATTATCAAAGAATCATGTGTTTCACAAGAGAACCAAGCACATCGACACAAGGTTTCATTTTATAAGAGAGTTGGTAAACGACAAGGAAATTTGTTTGGAATTTTGCAGGCCTGAAGACCAACTTGCTGACATCTTCACAAAGCCATTGGCAAAGGACACATTCCAGTATCTGCGCAGTTATCTTGGAATGACAAGTTATCCACAATGAACTCTGTCATAAACAGAGCATGTCTAAGCTCTGTCACATTTTGTAAATTTTGTTTTAAAAAAAAAAAAACTCCATCTGCTTATAATTAAGGGGGAGTGTTGGAAAAATGTAATTACTCGCAGATCTCCACTTGGCTTCCAACCAACTCTATCAGAGTCTGTATAAGCCAAGATCTTGTCTGTCATTCTGACAGGAAGGAAAAGTCCATAAGTAGGCTACGTAAGTCAATCAAATTTATTTCAGAAGCTAAGTTGTTAGTTAGATAGTTATTGCAGTGTTTAATGGAATGTAAGTCGGCAAGTAAGTCGGCCTATGCTAAAGCAATTTTCAGATTGCCTATAAATAGAAGATGCACATTGTAAATCAAGAGAGAGAGAGATATACAGATACAGATATACTGTTACGCAAACCAGCAGAGGACTCAAGGTGTGAAAGTGAAGTCGAAGCTCAAGCTTCTGTGAATGTGATTTAGTCGGAGAGCTGAAGCTCTGTGGACCGACGAGTTTGTAACAGACAAGTTTGTATTACTTTGTAATTCCGCATAGTTAATATATGAAATAGTTTGTGGTTGAATTCATGATTATTTGGCTGCATATATTTCCAGATTTACCTCTGTAAATTTCTTTTACAATTACTGATAAGTAAAAGAACAAGAACCCATAAAAATCTCACCGCGTGAAAGTTCAAGTTTTACGGCACTTTGGTCTACTCAAATCTTCCCTCATATTCGGGCATATGTATTTCTTAAGTTATTTGGATTTGTAAAAGTGGGTAGTTTACTTCATCTTACTCACAGGTAAAATCATTTGTAATTTCTTGAGTCCTTAGACTAAGAATCATATTCTGCACAAACTTGGTCGAAGCTCCCAACCTGGTCGAAGGTCGAAGCTACTAAGTTTGTGTCGGAGCTACCAGCTTGGTCGTAGCTATTGATTTGTGTCGAAACTCCCAAACTTGGTCGAAGGTCGAAGCTCCAAATTTGGTCGAAGTAAAAAGGTGGTCGCAGTAAAAATCCCGTTGGAGTGAAAAGTGAAATTATTTTTAAATATTGACTGAGCCCTAAACCCAAGTTTAGTAGGCTCGGTTTTAGGCTATCAATCAAGTGGGATTGTTGTTGAAGGAGCTTTACAATGCTATTAGTCCTCTGATCACTTAACAGTTTTTGCTCTTGGAGGCCTAGCCTTGGACTTGTTATTTTGGAGGTTGCTTTTCTTCTTAGTTTCAAACTGTTAGCACTTGATGGACTGGATCCTCAGCTTATTTTGATGATGATCACTATCTGTGCCAGTCCTGGATTTGTTTTTTCTGATACTTTCTGTCACTTTTTGAAGCTGATTGTCTTGAATCCTGATAGACTTGACCAAGTTGTTGGATAACTAGATAGATGCTTTTTTGTACAGAATTTTTCTGTATGTACTTTTTGTTTTCAGACACAGTATTATATAATATTAGTCTGTCCTTTTCCTTGTGGAAAAAAAAATACAGTTAATATAAGTCTTTATATTTTATAATGAGAAATGGATAAATATAATAGTAAAAAATGACTAAAACCATACTATTTTATCTTATAAATATATATTAATACTTTGTTATACTTTACTTTTATATATATATTAAATAATTTTATCAATTATATATAATAAATAATCTTGTTTAAGTTACCAATAAATTTAAATATATTTTGAAAATTGCATGATTAAAATTACACAGACCTACTAATTCATTGAATATGTTTTGAGAGCCTACAATTCATTAGATGTATTATGTGTTATTTGAAAAAACTCGGATATGTTTTGCGGAGCCTAGAATTCATTGGATATATTTTGCGCTACTAAAAAAAACTCTGAAATATTTGCTATTGGTAAGAAATGAACTATACTTCAAAAAGAAAAACTCTGAAATATTTGCGATATGTAAGAAATGAACCATTATACCATGGATTTGGATTTGAATTTCAGATAGTTGTGTGTGGCATATAGTTACGTTTTCAAACATTTTTAATGTTTGAATGATTAATATTGAAGAAATAAGTATTAATAATTATTATGATTAATATATATTAATTTTAAAAATTTAATGTATTTTTTATTTTATTTATTTATGTTTTTATAATTATTAATAATTATTATATTAATATCTTAATTACATTCATATGTGTTTATAGTTTTAAATTTGAAGTAGACTTGTATTTATGATTTACTTGGATTATTGGAAGATGACATAACTGTAATTTAGATTGATTTTATAACTATGTTTTTAAATTCGAAATAAACAATTAAAAACAAAATTTACTAGTATCTAATGTATGGATAACTAGTTCATTTAACTAGATAATGATCGATCCATTTTGTTGGCCCTAGGAAAAGTTAAGCAGAATTCAGCTAGAATTATGTTTGGAAAGATAAAGATTTTGGTCGCTAGAGACGCTGTGCAACAGAAGAGAATATGTGATAAAAGTAGCTACGAGGGAAAGATCGGCAACGAGAGCAGCCACGACAAAAGGAACCACAATGGAAGAAGAGCATAACAACTAAAAAGGACCGTTCAGTTAATCGTGGGTAATGGGTTAGTTAGAATAAAGCATGGATTTGGTAATAAAGCATAATTGTATTTGTGGGCTAATAGTGCCTATTGTTAGTGGTAACTCAATGTACGAGAATAGAAATGATAGCCTATCAGCTAACAGAAAAGAGTCGGTTGGTTAAGACACGTAGAAGCTTATAAAAGGGAAAACCCAAGCTGTGTGCAGGGTTGAGGCTGGTTAATGTCGGTTAGTTGGTTGCTAGTCGATTGTTAGTTGGTTAAGTATCTATGTAGATAGAGAAGAGAAGATGAGAGATGTTTTTCTAGAGGATCAATCTAGACTATGTGAGTACCAACAGAGGAGTGAAGGAGAAAAGAAATACATAGTCCCAAAACTTGAGAGCATGAGAGCAGATAAGTATGTATGAGTTGTAAATAACACCTAGAGAACAGTCTACAAGCCGAGTGCACAGAAAAAATGTGTTAAAATATTTATCATGCCAGATGAAGAGCGCCTTTGTGGTTTTTCCCAAATGGGTTTCCACGTTATATGTCATCTTTGTGTGTAATTTGTAACATCTCCAAATTTACGAAATAAAAAAATGTATTTAACATATGCGAGTCTGTAAATTCCTAGAAAGATGACTGCATGAGATGTTATGATTTACGTTCTTTTCCAGTTGTGACAACCTATTAAACGTATCTTAAATATGACTGCAACATATGTAGAAAATTAGATTCATATGACCTTCAAACTATGTTTAGTGTTTTAAACAAAATGTTCCTTTGTGACAACACTTTAATGCAACGTAATGTTATAATGTCACTACTTACTTGTCGTTAAAGTTACTTTTATGTTCGGTCGGTTGAATTTGTTTTGGATGTTGTTTATACTCTTTTCAGCCATTGACCCTAGCTATATGTTAGGGAAAGGGGTCACACATCTTGCTTAGTTTTTACGGCTAACACAAAACCTATGTTTCCTTGTGCAGGTGAATGCGACCGGGCTTAAAGCCTCCTAGCTAAAAAAAATAAATACAAAGTCCTAAGCTAGGATATACCACACATCCTAAGCAAAGGTCTAAATAAAAAAGGGTCGAAACTATCCTTATCATATGACATTACAAAAAGTGCAAAGAAACACAATAATGCGATGCAGGATAGCCAATTTCGAATAATTAAAGGGTTGATTTGATGTGTTTTGGTTATGGATTAATGGTTACATTACGCAGGCCATGTGAAGGCCTTGAATGCACCAGCTGGCGGCATTTAAACATGTAGCAAAACCCTAAGGGTTTTATGGCGCCTCGAGAGAGGTGTTTACCTTATCCTTGAAGCTTTGTATCGCAGGGCTTTTGGTTTGTACTCCGTGCGGTTCGACCGGCCTCTGTCTGCACTGTTGTTTCGACCAGCCTCTGTCTACACTACTATGTAGCTCCGCTGTGATTTTAATGGTGGAGGAGCCAATCTGCTCGGCCCTCGACACCTTTCTTCCTTATCTGCATACTTGTAGTTTGTTGTGTGGTTTTGGTTACGCGAGGTGGTAATACTGGTGACTAGATTATTGTTGTTAAGTTCGGCCTCATTTACTAAAATAGAAGGTAAATCCCTTCTATGGTTTTATATTACTCTTTTTCTACTGTCAGTTACTTTTATAGTTCAAAAAATAATGACCTCTGGCATGTTTATGTGTAGAGACTCTTGAGGATGGGTTGTTGCACTTAGATTTGGGGTGGATGCTGTGTGGATAAAAGGTTTCATTCCAAGTAAGACTTGTTACCTTGCTTTTCTGTGGCTCCAATGGCTTGTGGCACTATGGCTTGAACTGTGTTTCCATAGCATGGACTCGGAATCCATTTGTGTTTGTATTTTGTAGCATGAAAGTGATAAGGCTCTCTTTGGTATAGCTGTGAGGAATTTACATTTGAAACTGTAATGGAAGACTCTTCGACCGTGGATTTGAAGTGACTGTGCAATTAAATGTTTAGTGTGAATAGTGACAGGGTTATGTTTTGATTTAAGATGTGTTGAACAGTCCTACGACTGTCTCTCCAAATGTAAATGTCTTATTTCCTTATGAAGAAATCCATGAGGGATTTTGTTGATGTATTTATATAATCATGCTTTGTTTAACAACTCTGTAGCTTCTATTATTTATAAGAACTAGTACGGTCGTGAGGCCATTACTCTGTTTCATTTTTCTTTGAGAAAGGATGTGAGGCCACTGTCAAATCCATTTAAGTTTAAGTGGATGCTAAAGTTTATATAATAATTATTTTGTGTAAGCCGTGAGGATGTTGCAATATTCTTCTGTAAGTTTATGTTTAAAATGAGGATAATAATACTAAGATGGCCTTCAGTGTGCAATTAGAGTTGTGGCATGTCGATGATCTCGATTTAGTATTTCTTTTTTTAATAAAAACTTGAATTTGGATGAGCCATGAAGCCCTTGTAATGTAGCTCTGCTTTATTTAATCGAAATCCTTTGCAGGATTCGATCCCTAACCTAGTTATTTACTACTTCATTCTTGAATATTAATTTACAGTAACTGTATCTAGGGTTTTAGGCCATGAGGCCAAAACTCTATCGTAGATTGAAAATTTGATACAATATAAGTTGTAAGTTTTGAGAATAAATATATATATTGGTTTTGGTGTTGTTTTCTGTTCCAAAGTTTGATTTTTTTTTGTAAACCCTTATAATATGTGTGTGTGTGTGTGTGTGTGCGTATCCTTTATCTTTTGAGGTTACAGATTCGAACCCTTGTTTTGGAATTTAGCCGCTTATTAGTTTTTCCTTTATATATACTTTTACTTAAAATATACTAATACTGTATAGTAAAATATATCTTCCTGAGATTCATTTTTGTAATGGAAACCTTTGAATATAAGAGTTTATCTGTTATTTATTACTGAAAGGTATATTTACATAGATAGTCTTTTCAGTAAAACTATGAAGGGACTGTAAGGTCTTTAAAAGAGGTCTTGTAGGAGTCTAAAATTTAAATCTTTAAAACCCTAGTACTGATAATAAATATGATATTATAATCCTAACTGAGTGAAATTTCCAAGCGAAAAGAGAGGGTTTGACTAAGTTGAACAGAAATAATTCTAACTAGGTTAATGGTAAAATAACTAGTAAGCGATAAAAAGAGAAGGATTGTTTATAATTTAAAGATTATCCTAATAGTAATATTTGATCTAAAATCATTAATTAATGACCATCAAAACTGACTATAACATCATAAGAAAGGAATTACAGCTTGTTTTTCCAGAATAATACAAAACAATTATCATTAAACTTCTGAGCATGCTTCATAAACAAAACACAAATATAGAATTGAATCACAGATAAATAACAACAATTAGAACGTGGATAATTTGCAGAAGGGGACAAACACCCAAAGGAGATTGTTCCACCCAACCGTCTCCTGAAGAAACGAAGATTTCTTGCTTAGGACCCCCGATCCTGTTCACTGAACCACTAGGACGAAGATCACTGGATAATAACACACACAGAACTTGCTACAATTTAGCACTCAGTAGCAGGATTAACTCAACAATTCCAATTTAGCTATCCTCTCATCAAATTCCTTCTATTCCCAACTTTTAAGTTTTGCAGTAGTCACAAGGTTCATTCCCTTGGAAATAGAATGTAGTAATCCTCCTGCTCAATTTGATGGTATTTATAAGATTGCCTAAGTCTTTGGGTCAGTTTTGGAATTAAATGAGCCACCTACTCAGTTCCCCCTCTCAGGGAACATGACCACAATTTTAGGGATTTTTCTTCTTGCAACAGAGAGAAAGTGAAATGCTAGTACTGCCACTTGTCAACCATCCTTCTACAACTTCTCATTCCTCCTAGTGGTTCTCTGAACACTCTTTCAACAATCTCCTTTTGATAGGTGTCTCTTCTATTTAAATATTCAATTACAGTCATCCTTGACCAAGTTGGTCATAAAAAAATTTCAATAAATTTAACATAATGTTTTCTCAAATAAATAAAAATATTTATTTTCCAGTTCTAGGTGGGTTACATAATTCATTAATGTCTTTATGTTGAATGCATGTACGTTGTGAATAAGAAGACATGAATATGTCACACTGTATCTTTTTATGAATAAACTCATATATGTATATGTCACACCACTTATTGAATGAATATGTAATAAGGCTTTTATGTTGAATACTGCAATCTATGTCGACTCGTAAACAAACTGATATCTTGAATGAATAGACAAGGGATACCAAGTATAATCTCGGGCTTCACTCAAGAAATCTGATAAAGTATTGCACAAGTACAGATACCCACATAACTGCAGAAACATGTTTCTGACAGTTCCTAATAAGATATCTCGGGTGAGACTGCATCTGTGTTGCAGGTGCTACCGATGGGGTCCTCCTCTGTCGGGCCGATATCTCGAGCTTTAATTGCCAACTAAGGATATGAACTTGGTTGGATGGGAAAGAACGCCAACACATCTTAAATTCGGATCTATTAAACACCAAAAGGGATCCAATGTAATTTTTCTCTTGATGTGTATTAAATTTAAGATAAAAAAAATCAAAAAATAGTCATAATGATTGGATTAGCTTAATATATCTTTACTTTCATTAAAATATATGTAAACATAATTTAAGCCAACATGTTCTTTTTTTTTTAATTTTTAATTTTTATTATTAAAACATGTTGGGTTACATAACTTTACATGACAACATCTCCCTCATAGTAGATTGTAAACACTTGCTACTCTAGATTTAAAAACATCATTAATAACAAGTAAATGAAGTATAGACACAACATATGATTACAACTACCTATACAACCCAGTAACATAAATTTTGTAATATATCTTAATTACAATTAAATACTAAAAATCCATTTATTGTAAGTGTCTTTTTATCTCTTTAAATAATAAAAACTAAATGACTAGTTCGCAAATGTATGGCTAAATTGACTTGTATTTTTCATTAAAGAGAATCATAAGCCATGGCAACATATCTCTTCTTTCTTTATAATTGATGACTTACATGGTATCTATTTAGAATTTGATTACTTTTGAAAAAGTTTGAGGTGTATTACGTAGAAAATTTAGCCATATTCTCGTAATTTTAAATTATTTTAATTTTTTTTAATGATGTATTAATTTTAATTATTTATAATTTATTTTGTAAATGGTAAATTTTGGTATATATAAAATTAAAACTTGTCTTTTTATATAATTATATAACTATGAAGTGTTCCATTCTTAAATATGTGTATATAAATATGTGCAATTATATTAGAAAAGTGTGTGGGACTGGTTTTTTTATATAACTATGAAGTGTTCTATTTTTAAATATGTGTATATACATATGTGCAATTATATTAGAAAAGTGTGTGGGACTGGTTTTTTTATAACTATGAAGTGTTCCATTCTTAAATATATGTATATAAATATGTGCAATTATATTAGAAAAGTATGTGAGAGTGAGGGGTGGGAAGGGAGAGGTGTAGATCGATAAAATAAGATAAAAATAATTGAATATGTTTGGGAACTGCTTACTCAAGATAATGAGAAGGAAGCATTTGTAATAATAAAGTGTTTTAGTTTATGATTTAGAAAAGTCACAGTGATTGAAGATTAGAAAAGTCACGGTGATTGAAGATTTTAGGTTAATTATATGATATTTACATTATTAAATACTTTCATCTTGTCTTATTTTAACCAAATTATATCAATAATAATTGCATTAAAGGTATTTAACACAATTAAATTTGTTCACATCTTTCACCCACTCATTAGAAGAAATTTCAAATCAAAATGGGCTCCTAAAAAAAATTAATAAAATAATAGTTAAAATAATAAAATAATATTTATTAATTTTGGAGGAAGAAAACAAAAAAACTACTTTTTTGTTTGTATTTTCGACATATCTCCCCGTGTTTTTACTCAAATGTTGATCAGGAGAGCTTGTTGGATGCGGAATTAAATTCCACATCCAACGAATACCCACTTGGCATACTTTTGACAGACCTCGCTATCCCAAAAACAAGAAATACCTAAAAAAATGTGATGATGACATCATCATCACTTTTTTTCAGGTATTTTTTGTTTTTGGGGTAGAGGAGTCCGTAAAAAGTATGCTGAGTGGGTACTCATTAGATGCAGAATTTAATTCCGCATCCAACGAGCTCTCCCGATCGAAATTTGAGTAAAAATACGGAGAGATATGTCGAAAATACAAACAAAAAATGTAATTTTTTTTATGATACCTATCCCCAAATTTATATTAAAAAAGTGTTTAAGACCTATACGGTATTTCAAATTTAAATCAATTTCATTGGCTAACACATGATGACATGGAATTTGAGTTAAAGTTAAAAGGCCCATTTTGAGTTGAAATTTCCTCTAATGCATCCCAACAGTGGACAAATCAATAATTTATGTTATAAGACCATAGCGTTTATATTAGCCAATTCATTTTTCACATCCTTCACCCACTTACCCATCTTTTTGAATGGAACATATGTAATATAAGACTCAAATATGTAACATATGACTCGAAGGTGAGGCCCTTATGCCTACCTCCCATTTCGTAATTTAACTGGACAATTCAATCACTATGATTTCCTTAATTGTTACTATGAAGAAACATATGTAGAATATGTTAATGTATTTGTAACTTCGGAATGTATTCACTTGTATATCTTATCTCTTGTACCCTGATGTTTATTCTGGGAAGTGTCTATAATGTATTTGAGTCATGTCATGCCCCAATGTTCCTATCAGGAGGTTCTATAATCTAAACAAGTCATGTCAAGTCATTGTGGGTAACCCTCCTATTGTTCAAGGGTTAAAGTCCCCACAATTCTAGGGCAATAGGGTTATTAGACTCTCCTAGAGAAGTAGTCCCTAGTGAGTCATTGTCAAGTCAGGAATTAGTATAAATAGAGAGTGAGCCTCTCTATTTATCACACACTCACTCACACTCAGTTGTAGTGCATAGCTGAGGAAGAAGAAGTTGGTGGGGCTAGAAAAAAAGAGGCTACTGCTGTCAAGATATCATCTTACTGTTTTTGGGGCTTTGCTATTTGGTGTCGATTCTATGTATGAAGAAGTTGCGGGGTTTTCTCCTTTATGGTTTTTCCGAGGAAAATCTTTGTGTTCATTGTCTTATGTGTTTGATTGTTGTGCTTGTTATTCTCTCAATTAAGATCCTAAGTTAATGCTAGCTTAAATGATAAAAATCTAACATGGTATCAGAGCTAACTTGAGAAGAAGACACTATGCAGCTGCGGAAACTAGGGATTCCTACTTTTTGGATCTCTCTCCACAAATTTTCAGCAAAAGAAGGTTGGACTGACTCCCCTCCCTAGGGCGCATCTTTCTATCGAAGCAGAATCTGATTCTGAGCATTTTCAATTTTTGACCCGACATTAGTGTCGAAAATTAGGGCTTTCCACAGAAGTGGAATTTTTTAGTGAGACCAGGCCTGGATTGATATCCTCCTCAAAATCGAAGTTTAGAGATCAAGATCAAAGCATTTGGTTGGACAGAACTTTGGGAAAGTCAAACCCTAATTTGCTCCTGAACTAGCACTGCAGAAATTCAGCTCCAGATTCAGATCCGACATCTTGACCTGGTAAGATCTAAATCTTTTGTATTTCCATTGGAGGTTCTCAGTTATGATGTCTCATCGTACCAAGCTTGATGAAAAGCTTGAGGGAGCTGATAACTTCCAAGCCTGGAAGTATAGGATGTCCCTGGTCCTTGAAGAAAATGAGTTGGACTCCTACATCAATGAGGAGATTCCAGTTTCAGAGGGAGATGAGGCTAAGGCATTACACAAGAAGAAGTTGGTTATGGCTAAGAGGATTATTGCTGATTGAATCAAGGATCACCTCATACAATAGGTGTACTCCTCGCTAAAGACACCTAAAGCTATGTTTGATGCCCTAACCAAATTGTTTGAAGGAAAGAACATAAACCGAAAGTGACCTTGAGGAACCAATTGAAGAATGTGAATATCCAGAATGCGAAGACCATACAGTCATACTTCACAAGGGTCTCCCATATCAAAGAAAAACTTGAAGCAGTAGATGAAGAAGTGGAGAATGCAGAGATTGTAATGACCACCTTGAATGGTCTCCCTAGGACATGGGACTCTTTCATTCAAGGGATCTGTGCCAGAACGAAGTTAGTCAAGTTCAGCAGACTATGGGAAGAATGCTCACAAGAAGAAGCTCAAATAGCAGCTTGAGAAGAAAAGATGGGAAGTGAAGATCAATCTCTCACAGTACAATCCAAGAAAACCAGGTCTAGCCACCATAGAGGCAAGTACTCTCATCAAAGAAATAACTTTAGAAATCCTAGAGATAAGTCTAAGTTCATTTGCTATACATGTGATGAAAGAGGACACTTTGCTAGAGATTGTCCTAGAAACAAAAGTAGCTCTCACAAGAAGAAGTGAAACAAGAGAAGACATCATGCTCATGCTACAGAGGATGATGAACCTTCTACAAAGATAAACAGACAAGACGGTGATGATTTTCCAAGTAGCGAGAGCAAGGCAAAAGGAATATTGGAAATCATCCCTCCGATGTATGCGGTCCAATGTCATCCAGTTCACTAAGCGGGTATGTATACTATGTTTCTTTTATTGATGATTTTTCTATAAAGATATGGATATACTTTATGAAGAACAAAGATGAAGTATTTAGCAAGTTCAAGGAATTCAAAGCCTTGATCGAGAACCACACTGAAAAGAAGATTTAGACCTTTTGATCAAATAATGGTGGAGAATTCACATCAAATGAATTCAAAGAGCTATGCAAAGACTCAGGGATTAAGAGGGAGTTATCCACTCCATATAATCCATGACAGAATGGGATTGCAGAAAGAAAGAATAGAACGATCATGGAAGCAGCAAGGACCATGCTTCATGATCAAGATATTCCCATGCATATATGGGCAGAAGCTTCCAGAACAACGGTGTATGTACAGAACCATACTCCACACAGAGTACTTAAGAACAAGACACCTGAAGAAGTCTTCTTCGGCAATAAACCAGAAGTCAACCATCTCAAAATATTTGTCTGTCCTATATACATACACATTCCGAAAGAAAAGAGGACGAAGTTAGATCCTTCAGGAAAGAAGGGTATATTTGTGGGATACTCTAAAAGATCAAATGCTTATAGAATATACTTCACAGGATTCAATAATATTGACATTAGTAGAGATATAACATTTGACAAAGATTCAGCCTACATCAAATCCAGGAAGAGACCTGCTGAAAAGCCTAAAGAAACAAGAGCACCCAAAATTCATGATACAACCATGAACGAATAAATTCAAGAAGAAGATCGAGAATTAGAAGAAACTCAAGAACCTATAGATCCACCTCGGGAGAAGAATCCTCATAAGAGGAAACCTGCTTGGGTATGTGAAATTAACTAAGGTGCAGAAAGATATGGAGATTTAGAAGAAACACAGAGAGGAAGAAAGAGAACTAGGTCCTGCTCCAGTTATATAGCCTTGCTATGTGGCATTATTGATAAAGAACCTTCCAACTATGAATAAGTGATAGAAAGGAAAGAATGGAAGGAGGAGACGATAGAAGAGTATCAATCGATCATGAAGAATGATGTTTGGGATGTTGTCCCAAGACCAGAAGGGAAGTCCATTGTAACTTCCAAATGGATCTACAAGATCAAGCATGCTGTAGATGGCATCATAGAGAAATATAAAGCAAGATTCATGGCTCATGATTTCTCCCAAAAAGAAGGAATAGATTATGAAGAAACTTTTGCACTTGTAGCCAGATACACTTCCATCATATCAGTACTTGCTCTGGCTGCAATGATGAAATGGAAGATACACCAGATGGATGTCAGGACTACTTTCTTGAATGGTGTAGTAGAAGAGGAAGTGTATGTGGAGCAACCACTCGGTTTTGAGACACATGACAGGGAGTCTCATGTGTGTAGATTGAAGACATCCCTGTATGGTTTGAAACAGGCACCCAAGACATGGTACGACAGAATTGATGGATTTCTATTCAGTTTGGGCTTTACCAAGAGTAAAGCAGATTCCAACCTTTACTACAAGTGATCCAGGGGGTCATTCATCTTTCAAAGTTACACTGATCCAAGATAAAGAAAAATGGCTATTACAATGGTTCTTACACATGGTTTTGCATAGAGAATGCTATGCGCATAGCTTGTTGCTTGCCCACATGTTCCGAAACTAGACTTTGCATGTATGTTATGAACCCCATCAAATGAAAGGCTAAGATGTTGCAATGTTGGTGGGATATTCATGTGACGTATATCGCGTAGCTTGGCGATATTTCCCTTAACAGTTGTGGAAAGGCCGCATAGTTAATGGTTAACCGTTTAATGTTTGGCTCACGGTCTGTTGACAGCATCGAAGGTCGGAAGCATTTTCCCTTCCACAATGGCGGGGCTTGCAAGCCTTTCCCCTTCCACAACGGTGGGGCTCGCAATCCTTTCCCCCTCCGCAATGGCGGAAACTTATAGGCGTTCGGAACAAATTGGAAGCCGGAGCGATAAAAGAGCCGCAACGGCGAAAACTTACAGGCGTTCGGAACGGATCGGAAGTCGGAGCGATAAAAGAGCCACAAAAGCAGAGGTATAAAGGCTTCCGGCAGCCGCAATGACGGGCACAATCTTGATCGGAAGGATAACACTTCTGGCAGCCGCAACGACGGAGCTCACAAGACCTTCCCCGTCTGCAACTGCAGAAACCGAAGTAACTAAAGCTTTCGACTCGAAAACCAACCGACAGCCGATTGAGATAGAGTTCGTCGGAGCCCGTTGCTTGTCCTCTTCCGCAACGGCGGAAGCTCAGATGACTAAAAACTTTCGCAATGCGTTCGCATGGGGACATTTCAACACGGTTTTTGCAGTAGTACATAGTTTGATGCCATGTTTCAGGGAAGGGAAGAGATGCATTGGTTCCGTCTTGGCATATGAGTAACGCTCTGGAAGGCATCATCATGTCCAGCTTCTTTGTAACGGTTTGGCGAAGATTTCTTGGCAGTTATGCCACAGTGGGGATAACGTTGAAAGGCAGATGAACAGCCTGTTGGGGACCCGGAACGTCAAAACGCTTGAGGTGCAATTTGGACGAATGGCATATGGTAACAGCTGTGTGAAAGAAGGCAAATCCGTTACTTATGGGGGCTTAAATGGAGGAAGCTGGCACCCAGAAGGACAGACCGAGTAAGGAGAGAAAAAAAAAGGTTGCCTGTAAAATTATTCCAGATGCTGTTAGTGTAAAGTCGACCATTCTCTGTTACATGTTGGCTTCTTTGTCTTTTGAAGACCAGATTGTAATTTCCAGAGAGGAGTCTTGAAGACTTTCTGTTCAGCCTTCTATTTTACAGTTTTCTGTAGTTAATTTTGATAGAGACAGAGGATAGCAGGAGTGTTTTTGCTGCAATTTATCCAGAGTATTGTTTGTATTTAGAAGTTGACCATTTCTCTATTATAGTTTGGCTTATTTATCTTTTGAAGTCCAAGTTGTAAGTTTCAGAGAGGGGGTCTTGAGGACTTCCTGTCCAGCATTCTGTTTCTTCAACTGTTGAAATTGATTTGCAGAGTCCATAACCATTTGTACCATTTGTACCATTTTTAAATCCATTAATTGGATCGGTACCCATTGGAGAGGGACCCAAAGACGTAGCCCAGTGGAGGGGCTGAACTCCGTTATCAACTTTTGTTTGTGACTCTGTTTCTGTGTTTTCTTCCTTGTATCTGTCTATCAGTGTTGGGGTTTTCATTCCTATTCTGAGCATTTAATTTATGTTAATGTTGTTCCATTAATTAACCTGTTGCACACATTCTTTTACAACAAAATTTTAATGCACTAAAGTTGAGGTCCGATGGATCATATTTTGGTATCAGAGGTGGTTGACTGTTGTGTAAGTTTGTGAATGATTACCAAGTTCAGGTTAAAGCATGGTGAAGGAGAATTAGTTGAAGGAGACCCTGAGGTTGGCTCAAGAAGAACATTCTCAAGAACCATGTCTTCTCCCAGAGGGGAAGAAGAAGGACATACTGAACGAGAAAAACCTGTTATTTCTGAAACTGAGTTTCTAGAGGCTTTTATGAGCATGAAAGCCATGATGGAAATTCTACTCGATGAGCGAGCAGAAAGGAAGAAGAAAGAAGAAGGATCTTCATCTAGAGATGTAGAGTGAAGAAGGAAGAAAATGGTAAAAGAGTAGGAGGTGATGGTGATCCTCCTGACACTAATCAGACTTTTTCTTCTTCTCATTCAAATAATGCAAGTCTTAATATGCCTTATTTCAAATTGGATGTAAAATTTGAATTACCTATTTATAATGGGGAGTTAGATGCTAGAAAATTAGACAATTGGATCAAGCAGCTTGAAGTATATTGCAGGGTGCAGGGCATTAATGATGACCCTTCCACGATTCAATTGGCCACTTTGAGAATGAGTGGAATGTCTCTTACGTGGTGGGAGAGCAAGATTCAGCAGGATCTTCAAAAGAATGGTAAAATTATTTCAATTTGGAATGAATTAATTGACGTATTAAGGAAGCAATTTTATCCTTTAGGTCACATGCATCAATTAATAATGAGCTGGCAAATGTTTAGACAAGCTAAAGGACAAAGAATTCAAGAATATACTCATGAATTTAGAAAGAGGGCTATTGCATTGAATGTTGCATTGGATATGCAAGAAACTCTTCTTAAATATATTGGTGGCATGCATTCTTATTTGCGACATACTTTGTTGATGTTTAACCCCAGTAATTTGGATGATGTATGTGTTCAAGATACACATTTAGAAGCTAGGGGTAAGCATGATGATGATTTGTTTATGAAGAAGTCATCTGAATTTGAGAACAAAGATAAAAGCAAAGATAAGGAAAAGGAAACAGCTACCATCACGAAAGAGGGTGAGAGACCCACATGCTCACATTGTCAGAAAGGGCATGATGTTTCAAAGTGCTGGAAACTTCATCCATAATTAAAGCCAAAGTGGATGGGAAGAAATAAAAACAAAGATAAGGATAATCAAGCAGCTACTGCAGCAATAATTCAAGACTTGGGATCTGATTCAGGTGATGAGACTAAGATCACATCAATAGGGATCCGAGGTAAAGATAAAGATATATCTCTTTCCATTGATGCAAGTTCAAGTTCTAATTCATGTGCAACTACAAGTACAAATCTGCTATCTACTTCTATGCAAAGTAAAAAAAGAAGAAGTGAACTGTTTCATGTTCGTGTCATTACAAATCATACAAAAATTGATACATTGTTTGATAGTGGTTCTCAAGTGAATTTGATATTGGAAGAAGTGGTTAAGAAACTTAATCTAGTTACTAGTCCTCATGAAAAACCTTATCCTCTTGGTTGGGTTACTAATGATACACAATTGCAAGTTACAACGAAATGTGTTTTGAAATTTGCAATCACTGAAAAGTTTATGGATGAGGTAGAACTAGATGCAGTACCACTTGACATTTGTGGAATTGTACTTGGGAGTCCATATTTGTATGACCGGAAAGCAGTCTTTTATAGAGAGCAGAATAAGTATCATCTTTTTAAAGATGGTGTGGAATACATTGTTCGTGCACATCGTATGAAAAAAAATCTGGCATTAGTCACTACAAGTCAAATGAAAATGATAGTGAATGCTAGTAGGAAGTTTGCATTAATGGTAGTTAAATGTGAATCATTGGAAAGTGGTAAATCACGTAATAGAGATGTACAACCTGAAGTACAGTTGTAGCAAAGCATGCCTTTTCCAAATCTTGGCATGAATCGGATGATTATTCAATTTCTTCAAAATTATTGTGATGAACATCCTTAGGTTCAGGGTGAACAGTTGCAGCACATGCAGTGCATTAAATCTCCTTTTGAGGCTTGTTTTTGTTATCTGTTGAGGTCACATGTGAACTTTTCTTTCGGCACAGAAGATGTTAGAGTTGGACATCATGATGCAAAGAAAGCAGTGCAGTAGATAGTGCAAGAACAACAGGAGACGAGCTGGGCAATTTGCAAAGCCAGACATGAAAATCATCATCCTTTTGAGGCCAAAAAGCAAGTTTGGTTGCAGATCATCAAGGGAAGATTGAAAGGTAAAAAGCTCAATTCTGTTTATGATCGTTTTGAGATCTTTGAAAAGAAGTATAAACATTCTTTCTATTTGAGCTTATCTCCAGTTGCATATGCAAAGAATTTTAAATGGTATGAACCTCCTTTGGTCATAGACAAGGAGACTAATATGCAGATTCTAAGGCAGGATGTATGGAGATTGGAATGGTGAGGAAGTGGTACCCTCACCAACCTGCAGGGTGATCTAGGCTTTTGGAGGTCCAAAATCTCTCCAATGGGGAGGAATGATCCAGGGGGTCATTCGTCTTTCAAAGTTACACTGATCCAAGATAAAGAAAACTGGCTATTACAATGGTTCTTACATATGGTTTTGCATAGAGAATGCTATGTGCATAGGTTGTTGCTTGCCCACATGTTCCGAAACTAGACTTTGCATATATGTTATGAACCCCATCAAATGAAATGCTAAGATGTTGCAATGTTGGTGGGATATTCATGTGACGTATATCGCGTAGCTCGACGACATTTCCCTTAACAGTTGTGGAAAGGTCGTGTAGTTAATGGTTAACCGTTTAATGTTTGTCTCACGGTCTGTTGACAGCATCGGAGGTCGGAAGCATTTGCCCTTCCGCAACGGCGGGGCTCGCAAGCCTTTCCCCTTCCGCAACGGCGGGGCTCGCAATCCTTTCCCCCTCCTCAACGGCGGAAACTTACAGGCATTCGGAACGATCGGAAGCCGGAGCGATAAAAGAGCCACAACGGCAGAAACTTACAGGTGTTCGGAACGGATCGAAAGCTAGAGCGATAAAAGAGCCGCAGCGGCAAAGGTATAAAGGCTTCCGGCAGCCGCAACAACGGGCACAATCTTGATCAGAAGGATAACACTTCCGGCAGCCACAACGACTGAGCTCACAAGACCTTCCCTGTCTGCAACTACGGAAACCGAAGTAACTAAAGATTTTGACTTGAAAACCAACCGACAGCCGATTGAGATAGAGTTCGTTGGAGCCCGTTGCTTGTCCTCTTCCGCAACGGCGGAAGCTCATATGACTAAAAAATTCCGCAATGCATTCGCGCGGGGACATTTCAAAACGGTTTTTGCAGTAATACACAGTTTGATGCCGTGTTTCAGGGAAGGGAACAGATGCATTGGTTCCGTCTTGGCATATGAGTAATGCTCTGCCAGGAATCATCATGTCTAGCTTCTTTGTAACGGTTTGGTGAAGCTTTCTTGGAAGTTATGCCACAGTGGGGATAACGTTGAAAGGAAGATGAACATCCTGTTGGGGACCTAGAACGTCAAAACGTTTGAGGCGCGATTTGGCTGAATGGCATATGGTAATTGCTGTGTGAAAGAAGGCAAATCCGTTACTTATAGGGGCTTAAATGGAGGAACCTGGCACCCAGAAGGACAGATCGAGTAAGGAGAGAAAAAAAAAGTTGGCTATAAAATTATTCCAGATGTTGTTAGTGTAAATTCGACCATTCTCTGTTACATGTTGGCTTCTTTGTCTTTAAAGACCAGATTGTAATTTCCAGAGAGGAGTCTTGAAGAATTTCTGTTCAGCCTTCTGTTTTACAGTTTTCTGTAGTTAATTTTGATAGAGACAGAGGATAGCAGGAGTGTTTTTGTTGCAATTTATCCAGAGTGTTGTTTGTATTTAGAAGTCGACCATTTCTCTGTTATAGTTTGGCTTCTTTATCTTTTGAAGTCCAAGTTGTAAGTTTCAGAGAGGGGGTCTTGAGGACTTCCGGTCCAGCATTCTGTTTTTGCAACTGCTGAAACTGATTTGCAGAGTCCAGAACCATTTGTACCATTTTTAAAGCCATTAATTGGATCGGTACCCATTGGAGAGGGACCCGGAGACGTAGCCCAGTGGAGGGGGTGAACTCCGTTATCAACTTTTGTTTGTGACTCTGTTTCTGTGTTTTCTTCCTTGTATCTGTCTATCAGTGTTGGGGTTTTCATTCCTGTTATGAGCATTTAATTTCTGTTAATGTTGTTCCATTAATTAACCTGTTGCACGCATTCTTTTGCAACAAACTTTTAATGCACTAAAGTTGAGGTCCGACGGATCAATAAGGTTGAAGATGGAAATCCAGTGATACTCCTACTGTATATGGATGATCTGTTTGTAACAAGCATGGATGGGTTGATTGCTGATACAAAAAGGAAACTTGCTGCCGAGTTTGAAATGAAATACTTGGGTATGATGCACTATTTCTTAGGCATAGAGGTGTGGCAGAATATATATGGAATCTTCCTTAGACAAGGGAAGTATGTAGTAGAGATTCTGAAGAGATTCAGGATGATGGATTGCAAGACCATAACCACACCTATGGCATCAAACCTGAATCTATTGAGTGATGCTTCATTAGAAGCGGTTGATGCTACAATGTATCGTCAGATGAGTGGGTCCTTGATGTACCTGACGAACACGAGACCGGATATTTGCTTTGTTGTGAACACCTTGAGCCAATTCCTGACAGATCTGAGACATGTTCACTTGATTGCTACAAAGCATATTCTGAGGTACCTAAAGGGTACAATTGATTATGGGCTCAAGTACGAGGCAAATCAGAAGATTAACCTGGTGGCTTATGTTGATTCAGATTGGGTAGGCAGTTCCATCGATAGGAAGAGCACTTCAGGATGCTGCTTCAGTATGGGATCAGGTGTGATCTCTTGGTTTAGTAGGAAGCAATCTTGTGTGGCACTGAGTACAACTGAACTAGAATATTCCAACAACTTGTTCAGCTAGTTGTGAGGCAATGTGGTTGAGAAATCTACTGTATGATTTATTTGATCTCCAGTTGCATGCTACTTGTATATATTGTGACAACCAGAGTTGTGTGAAGTTGTTAGAGAACCTAGTGTTCCATGACAATTCAAAGCATATCGAGATCAAGTATCACTATATCAAGGATATAGTGCAGAGAGGAGTAGTGAAGCTCCAGTATGTTGCGACGGACAAACAGATAGCTGATGTGTTGATGAAGCCATTGGCTAGAGTGAAGTTTGAGTACTTCAAGCAGAATCTTGGTGTTCTCTAGATCGAGTTTCCCTCCAAAGGGAAATGATGAGACCTAGAGCCATTCTAACATGGAGAGAGGATTAGGTTCCTTCCATGGTCAGATGTAAGGGCTGAGCCATTCTGTCATGGTGAGATGATTTGGTTCCTTCCATGTCAGATGTGAGTGTTGAGCCATTCTGATGTGACTATAGGATTGGTTCCTACATGATCAGATATAAGTGTTGAATGCCATTCTTGGAATGGAGGCACCTGGTCAGTTACGAGGAATACTCAGTCTGGGACTGAGGGCCATTCTGATATGATTGTGGGATGTAGTCTTACATGATAAGATGTGAGTGCATGGCCATTCTGATGTGATTGAGGGATGTGTTCCCACTTAATCAGATATAAGGGATGATGCCATTCTATGGGAGAATGGAGGCACCTGGTCAATTACCACGAATCCTCAATATGGGACTGAGAGCCCTTTCGATGCGATGTTTTCGAACATGGTCGAATGTAAGTGCAGAGCCTTTTTAACAAGATGAGGTTGGATGTAAGTGCTGAGCCTTTCTGATAAGATGAGTTCAGATATAAGTGCAAATCATTTCCTACAAGATGATTTCGGATGTAAGTGTTTGAGCCATTCTGGCACGATGTGTTTACACATGGTCAGATGTGAGTGCTAGGCCTTTCTGACAAGATGAGGTCAGATGTGAGTGCTAGGCATGCCTTTCTGAAAAGATGAGGTCAGATGTAAGAACTGGGTGGGCCATTCTGAATTAGGGTCAGATATAAGTGCTGAAGATCTACATGAAGGGCAGGCCAACAACCAGCATGAAAAAGGGCTGGCCCTGTAGAACTTCCTGTGACAAGAAGAATCAAGAGACAACACCATTCTGAGATAGCACCGATGATGATGACCCAGACTTGATGATGATCTAGATCAAGTGATTATCCAGATGTGATGATAATCCAGAATGGATGATGATCCAGATCAAGTGATGATCTAGATTTGATGATGATACAGTGATGATGATCTAGCAATGATGATCCAACAGTCGTGATGATCCAGATCCCGTGATGAAGAAGACTTGAAGAAGAAGATGACTTAGAAGAATACTTAAAGATGAAGATGACTTGACGATAAAGAAGACTTGAAGACGATGATGACTTGAAGATGAAGATGACGAGATGATCTAGTCGATACAGAGAAGAAGACCAGTGCTGAAAATCGTGTCGAAAGAATACCTTCCTAGTTAAGAGGGAGTGTTGATGTATTTGTAACTTCGGAATGTATTCACTTGTATCTCTTATGTCTTGTACCCCGATGTTTATTCCGGGAAGTTTCTATAATGTATTTGAGTCATGTCATGCCCCGATGTTCCTATCGGGAGGTTCTATAATGTAAACAAGTCATGTCAATTCATTGTGGGTAACCCTCCTATTGTTCAAGGGTTAAAGTCCCCACAGTTCTGGGGCACTAGGGTTATTAGACTCTCCCAGAGAAGTCGGCCCTAGTGAGTCATTGTCAAGTCGGGAATTAGTATAAATAGAGAATGAGCCTCTCTATTTATCACTCACTCACTCACACTCAGTTGTAGCACATAGCTGAGGAAGAAGAAATTGCTGGGGGTAAAAAGAAAGAGGCTACTGCTGTCGGGATATCATCTTACTGTTTTTGGGGCTTTGCTATTTGGTGTTGATTCTATCTCTGAGGAAGTTGCGGGTTTTTCTTCTTTATGGTTTCCCCGAGGAAAATCTTTGTGTCCATTATCTTATGTGTTTGATTGCTATGCTTTTTATTCTCTCAGTTAAGATCCTAAGTTAATGCTATCTTAAATGATAAAAATCTAACAGAGTATATCAAAAATTATATATTTAGAAAATTAAATGCTCCTGCACTCATGTAGTATTTGTCACATTTGTAGGGGATCCCTCATGGAAAATGTATTTTATTGGATGTGTGCCTTAAATGCACACCATTGTCTACCTACTTTCTAGATCGGGTCTATATTGCAAATAGTTTGTATGTCCACTAAACTATATTGTTCTAGAGAATTTTGATATGCAATGCTCATATGAATCTAGAGAAGTATTCTACTAATTATTTAACATACATTCACCAAACATCTTAATCAACATTATCAACATATATCAATGTAAAGCTTTGTTTTTTAATTTGAATTGGAAGTATGGTGTTTAGTGAATGTCATGTGTTGTATCTTTATCTAGTCTCAGAGTCTATTTATTGGTTTTGGGAATTGTGCACAACACACGAGCCCTATAAGCAATAGTTAGGCCTTAAAGTCATTGGTTTTCTAAGATTAATCTTTTATTGGATCATGGGACCCATCCATTCTTTGTGAAACCTTGAAATGGTGCTCAAGTCCCACTCATATGCCAAAGGTTAACACTTTAATGCTTATGTGTTAGTTTACGATCATATGGATCACTACTAGAAACCATCACAGTTTGTTCTTTGCCTTTGGACCTAACCATTATTGGATCCCAAGACCCATATTTTTTATGCCAAGGCTTGACATTATCTCCATATCCCACATATGTTGTTTCCATGGCCCTATGTATGGCCTATGAAGAAACTCTTAGGGAATAAGAGCATCATTTATTGACCCCAAATCATGCTTGAACCCCTATGCACATCCCTACTTCACAAAACCTTAAAATGGAGTCCATATCCCACTTGAATACTAAAGATTTTCTATGTAGGGTTTAAGTGGTGGTTTAAGGACTTGCGCATGTCCCATGATGCCTAGGAGCAATAATTAGGGCATAAGTAGCTAGATTTCTATCCTAAACCGTGACCTGGGTTCTAAGACTTGTCCTTGCTTCACAAAGCATCAAAGCGGTACTTAGATTCAAATTATAGGCCAATCATTCTGAACATTGGAACATCAATGAAAAATTAAGTTTTTTTCTTTTTCTTTTTTTGATTGAATAAAGTCATTATAGGTCTTCATATTTTATAATTTGGAATGGATAATCTTAGATGGATGAACAACTATACTATAAGATTATATAAGTAAGTGTATTGTCTAGATTTATTTTATGATGAGTACACATACAAATTTATTCTATAAATATATATGGATACTTAATTACATTTAACTTGTAATATATAGATATTCACCAACCACAATTTAAATAATTTAAAAATTATATAATAAATAATCTTAATTTAAATTACCAATAATTAAATATATTTTGAAATTCAAAAGATTAAAATTACATAGACCTACTATTTCATTTTGGCGAGCCTAGAACTCATTGGATATATTTTGTGTACTTAAAAAACTCTGAAATATTTGCGAGAGGTAAGAAATGAAATATTATACATTTGCGATATGTAAGAATGAACCATACCATGGATTTGGATTTCGATTTCACAAAGTTGTGTGGGGGCATATAGTTATGTTTTCGATGTTTAATAGATTAATAGGGATTAAATAATGTTTGATAGATTAATATTGATAAAATATGTATTAATAATTATTATAATTATTATATATTAATTAAAATTAAATTTTAGTTTTAAAGTATTTTTAGTTTTATTTATTTATATTTATTAGATTAATATTTTAATTACATGATTATGTGTATATTTTAGAATTTGAGGTAGACTTTCATTTATATATTTTAAATTGATTTTAATAAGTATATTTTTAAATTCTAAATAAACAATTATAAAAAAAAGAAATATAAAAAATAACTATTATGTATGGATAATTAGTTCATTTAAATAGACTAACATAGATTCATTTTAAACCGGAGGGATCCAATTTATTGAGGTGTAATTTTTTCTTATGTCTAAAAAATTTAAGATAAACAATGGAAAGAATAGTCATAATGATTCAATTAGCATAATATATATTTAATTTCATTAAAATATATATAAATAAAATTTAAGTGATATGTTTGTTTTTTGTTTTTTAAAATTTTATTTGTTCATTTAAATAAACTAGCATAAATCCATTTTAAAAATAAACCTATTAAGTACAGAAATTAAGTTGAGATATAATTTATTCTTGATGTCTAAAAATTTAAGATAAAGAATTCAAAAAAATAATCATAATAATTCAATTACCATATTATATATATAATTTCAATAAAACATANTATAATTTGTAATATATTTTAATTATCATTAAATACTAAAAATACATCTAATATAAATATCTTTAATCTCTTTTAACTAATAAAAACTAACTAAATGACTACTTCACAAATTTATAGCCGGGTTGACTTGTAGTTTTCATCAAAGAGAATCATAAGCAATGGAAACGTCTCTTTTATCTCTTTAGAAATGATGGCTTACATTGTATCTCTTTAGAGTTGATTACTTTCGAAAAAGTTTTAGGTTTATTAAGTAGAAAATTTAGCCTTATTCTCATAATTTTCAATTTTTTTAATGTTATATTAATTTTAATTATTTATAACTCATTTTGTGTAAGGGTCTTTTTAGGTCCTTTGTTTACTATAATGGAAATCTAACGGTTTACACCTTGGTTTTGATTATTCGGTTTGATTTAGTGGAATTTTGTAAATCTTACAATATGTAGAAATCAAATATGGAAATTTAAACTTCTTCTAAAGAGGTATAAAACAATTTCAATTTATTAATTCCTTAACAGTTCTAACTATGCTTTATTCCACGACTTATATAATTTTCTAAATGAAAATAAAATTTACATTTCATATAAGTAAAATACATGTAATATATCTATAGATCCATAGAAAACTTCAGCTTTGTCCCTGCAATATCCCACAACTAAACTCAACCGACCGAATCGGTTTGCCAGCCTGCCAACTAGGAAAGTATCGTCAACTTCCTTGCTACAAGAACTATCTTCTTGGACCCTTGAGCCCAAAAATTGAATACAACCAACCCAACCAGTATGGATTCTTTCCCTCTTTGAAACTTCCACCCCCCTCTACTAAATTTTCTTCGGTACCAAAGATCCCCTTCAAAAAGATATCCAACTCCTTTTATCTCCTCCCCTGCCAACTCTCCCCTCCAATCATTACTACCTTATCCCTTTATTAAATATTTGAACTCCCTTTTCAAAGTTATTTAGTTTCAAATATTGTTGCATTTATTTCCCTAGAGGAAAAAAAATATTTATTTTATCATTTGATAACCATAGTACTAGTCAAATGCGACTTATCAACAATAAATAATTTTTTTTTAATTCCTTATTATTTGGGTCACCTACCATATTAATCACTTCATTGAAGAATAAGGTTCACCACCTTACTCGACATAAATTCAGACATGATGTTCCTTAATAATATATTCTCAATAAGATTTTATCATCATACTGCTAAAGAAACGTAAATGCAGAAGATATTCTATTTCGTATTATTATTGTTATTACCCCTTTCAGAGATGTTGTTCCTCTGATTAGGGATGTCATTGATGTATTTGGTTATGTAAAGTATTGAGGCAAAACATTTGTTGTAAGTCAGGTCAGTAGTACCCACTAAAGCACTATTAAAATGTATCTTTGAGTCTTCCAAGGCAAGTCGACCCTAGTAGCAAGGAGAAGTCGATCTTGTTGGGTTATTAGGCCTCTCAGCTGATCATATAAATAGGAGAGGCACCTCCCTCATTTGGAAAAGAAGCATAGCTAAGCATTTGTGTTAGAGAGAGAAAGAGCAATCCATATGGGAGAGAGGAAGTAGTCTAGGATTATTCTTCCAGGGTCTTATAAGTGTTATTCTTTGGGTTTTAAACAGTACCTGGTTGAAGTCCATATCAAGGAATTTTTGTTGGGTTTTCTCCCCCATGAGAGTTTCCCAAGATAAATATTTGTGCTCTTTGTGTGGTTGTGCTTGTATTTCTTTCAGTGATCACTCAAAGAAGACAGATCAGGCTACCTCGGGAAAAATATTCAGACCCAAAGGAGTAGGAACTTTAGAGATACAACAAAAACAAGATCAGTAAATTCTTTAGAAGAAACTAAAGAAAACTAGGGCTTCTTGTTCCAGGCACTTCCCTCCATCGATTATTTGAAAAAGGAGGACTATCAAACTCACCTTAGGAGGGCACATATGTCTATGGAAGAAGTTTCCCAACCTGTGAATTTTCAATTTTTGACCTAACTTAGTTGTCGAGGAAAAATAGGACATCAGATATTTTGTAGTTCTGTCCACAGTATTGGGAAAATGAGTATGCTGCTCAACTTTCCTTGAATAAGCACATATTTGTATCCAATCAAAGATTCGTAAATTGAAAAATTAGGGTTTCTATGTCAAACGCTAGGTCCACCAGAAGCAGTTTTCTAGAAAAGATTTCAACCAAGCATCAAGTTGAAGCAGTATTATTGGTAAGTTCTATCCTTTGTATTTCCATTTGAGGTTCTCAATTTTATTATGATGACAAACAATACCAAGCTTGGGGACAAGATTGAAAGAGCCGAGAACTCTTGACCATGGAAGCATAGAGTGCTTCTCATACCTGAAGAAGTATGAACTGGAGAACTATGTCAAAGAAGAAGTTGTAGATCCAGAAGGAGATGAAGACAAGGACTTAGTCAAAGCCAAGAGGATTATTTTCATCTCCATTGGATCTCACATGTATTATCCTCGAAGACTCCCAAGGATATGTTCCATGCAATGACCATCTTGTATGAAGGAAATAATATCAATAAGAATATTACCTTGAGAACTCAACTCAAAGATGTAAAGATGCAAATGTCAGAAAGCATTCAATATTACTTCATAAGAATCTCTTAGATCAAGGAGAAACTCAAAGCCATTGGAGACAATGTCGAAGAAGCACAAGCGAATATTACAACCTTTAATGGCCTCCTAAGATCATGGGATTCATTCACTCAAGGAACATGTGCAAGAAGGAATATTATCTCCTTTAGAAGACTATGGGAAGAATGTACACAAGAAGAAGCTATGTTCATAACAAGAGATGAGAAGATGGGAGAAACTATAGATCAAGATATCACCATTTATTCCAAAAGAGATCATAGAAAGAAGGAGGACCATCATCACAACATAAGACAAAAGGAATCCAGAAGATATCCTTCCAACATTCGATACTACACTCATGATGATAAGGGACACTACTCCAAAGATTGTCCTAGAAATAGAGGCTCCTTCAACAAGAAGTCAAACAAGAAAAGACATCATGCTCACACCACTGAAGATGATGAACCAACTAATTCAGAGAAGAAAAATAAGATTCCTCGAGTGATGAGGAACATGAATTATACTGGTGAATAAAAATACCATACTATTATATGTCTCAGTACTTGGATAAGAAGGAATGTAGTTAATGACACTCAGAACCAATACACAGGTTCCCAGAATCAGATGATGAATTAGATGGCTCCAATTATTCTTATCAAGAAGGAGTCCAACCACCAAACAAATAAATATAATTATTTGAATTGTCATTTCCTATATATCTAGTTATTTAAATGACATTGTTTAGTTGTGTACATATCTATGTTCAAGGAAATGTATTATGCATGATAGAATGGTTGCATTAATGAACAATATACTACTAATATATGCATGTGATGGGTAAGTGGCCTATGGTGCTATACAACACTCCATTGCTACTTGTCTAGAGTGAAACCTCTTTTATTACATATTGGGATTAGTGCACGATCTCAATAATGTTATGGTAGAGATGGAAGGCATCTAGAAAGCTTCTCTGTTTATACAAGATATGGATTAATGTTGTATTGGTTAATATAGTTGCATGATTATATCTTTATGCATAATAATTTGTCATTATGAAATTTTTATAACCATGCTACTGATGTATTTGTATTATAGGAAAGATTGTGTATAATCACCTACAAGAAAAGAAGGATGAGACTTGTTATGAAGAACATGTGACGACAATTCTATTAGAAGATACAATCCAATAAATATACATGAAGATGAATATGAAGCTCCCAGGATCAGAGACACCGTGGAAGAAGAAATATCTTTAGAAGAATATAAGAATCATATGACCTAAAACGAGCGGTATATCCACCTCAAGAGATGTAGACCACCTTGAGCATGAGAGATAATTCAAGATGAAGAAAAGTGTGACAGAACTTCCAATTAAAGTAAGAGGCCTCGTATACACTCTAGTTATGTGGCACAGTTGAGTAACATCATTGATATAGACCCTTCCAACTATGAAGAAGTAGACAAGGAAAAATGGAAGAAGATATGATCAAAGAGTACTAGTTGATCATGGGGAATGATGTCTAGGATGCGGTTCCGAGAACTGAAGGGAATTATGTAGTGTCATCCATGTGAATCTACAAGATCAATGGTTATTCCATGAAGGTGGGTAACACTTTTTGGCCAAATTTGGCGATGAAAACCTAATTTTTTACTATTGTGCTAGATAGAAGCCATTGAAACGCATATATGCCATGTGAATTTCGACTTGCAGTAAAAAACAAATTGTATAATATTATGTTGCCTTCCCAATGATATTTTTTTTAAATATTCCGATGTCATTTAATGTGTGAAATTTTGCATTTAATGAACTGTGACCTTAAAAATTTGAAGAAGTTAATAAGTGGCTTGTGTCCAACCCCAATAATTCAATCTTACATTAATAATTTAAAAAAAATATATAGGAGCATGATCTACACAAAATGCATTGTGGTCTGCATTTTTTTTGTTAATTTATTTCGCAATGTACAATTATTTATTTTTTTTGAAAGTGACCACATCTGATTTCAGCATCATTTTATACACGTGTGTCCATCCCATCTTTTTTTTCACTGTTTTAAAAAATTAATAAACCAAAGACACCCTTTTGAAGACGACGCGTCGATGTGTGGGATGTGAATTTTTTCAAAAATTTTGGATGTGTATTTTTTACCCTGTGGATTTTTCTTTGAGCTGCTTTGAAGTTGTTGTCAGGTTTTCTACGTGTAAGTTTTAGAACTAATTTAAAAAAAAAACCATATGAATGCCAAAACGCATGCATGATACCTCAATGGATAGAGGATTCGGTGATGAATCTATTGGTACGAACTCCAGTCAGTTGTGTGCCATGAATGGCAGCGTTTACACCCCTAGAAGACACAGAGAAACATTGATTTTCCTGTAAGAGGGCTAAATCCCTATTTTTCAGGCCATCGATCGAGGTAATACCTTGATCGAGGTCTTGTTTTTGTTAAAAATTCATACAAAAGTGGTTGGGTATAAAGTTAAAAATTGATGGCATCAATGTCATTTCAACTACCTTCCTAACAGCATTTCTCACCCGAATTCCTCAATAAATTCTATATAAACATAAAACATAAACATGTTACTAATTTTATAATTTACAATTGGCTAACCTATTTGAAACAATGCTTGTGTTCTAATTCAAATTTAACATTGTGTATTGTGTATTGTGTTTACATATTGTTGTAGGTGTGAATTTGGATTGTTGATCTTGATCACAATGGGAAGCAAAAAGCATCTAAGTAAAATATCTACTAGGAATCAAAGCAACACCGAAGAAATAAGAGAGAAAGAAAGAGGAAGAAAGAGGAAAAAAAGAGCAATCTTGAGAGGAGAAGAAGTTGCAAATCAACTTATGATGGGAGAATCAAATGCCATTGCTAACAATATTGGTATATTTTAAAAGTTATGCAATTTCATATTCATAACTATAAATTTTTTTCATAGTGATATAGTTCATGTAATTTCATATTGCATAATATATTTAATTTCATAGTGTTCTAGTTCATAATTTATATATATGTGTGTGTGTGTTAAATTGTTCAGAATGTAAATATAATTTTGTAATTGTAATTTTGTAAATAATTCATAAACTTATATAAATTGTATGTGCATGTATCAATTCATATATATGTATTCATAATTGTATATAAATTGTATAATTCCATATTCATATAATTTTATAAATTGCATATTCATATATTTAATTTCATAGTGAACTCTAGTTCATAATTTATATATATATATATATTAAATGAAGTTTAGAATTTATTATAATTTTGTAATTAATTCATAAACTTATATGTACATTTTATGTGCATGTATGAATATATATGTATTTATAATTGCATGTAAATTGTATAATTTAGTATTTACATATTCAAATAATTCCATATTGCATATTCATATATTCAATTTCATAGTGTTATAGTTCATATTAAATATATATGTTAAATTGTTTAAAATTTAAAATTATAATTTTGTAATTAATTCATAAATTTATATACATTGTATATGCATGTATGAATTCATATATATGTATTCATAATTGTATGTAAATTGTATAATTTCATATTCACATTTTCATATAATTGTATAAATTGCATATTTATGAATATATTCAATTTCAAAGTGTTTTAGTTCATAATTTTTATACATATACATGTTAAATTGTTTAGAATTTAATTGTAATTTTGTAATTAATTCATAAAATTATATACATTGTATGTGCATGTGTATGAATTCATAATTTTATGTAAGTTTCATGTATATTCAATTTCATAGTGTTCTAGTAAATACTTTTTATATATATACATGTTAAATTGTTTAGAATTTAATTCTAATTTTGTAATTAATTCATAAAATTAAATATACATTGTATGTGCATGTATGAATTCATATATATGTATTCATAATTGTATGTAAATTGTATAATTTGTATTACATGTATTTATATAATTTCATAAATTGCATATTCATATATTCAATTTCATAGTGTTGTAGTTCATTATATATATATATATGTTAAATTGTTTAGAATTTAATTATAATTTTGTAATTGTAATTTTGTAATTAATTCATAAACTTATATACATTGTACATGTGCATGTATATATACAACCTTCTAAAACCACTTATGTACACCTGTGAAATAATGGCATGTGTTGTGAAAGAATTGAAAAAATGTTTAAAACCACTACACTAAATTACATATATACTTGAAGTAAGTGTATTATAGTACGAGTAGTTCTAGTTGTCCAATAAAATTAAAGAAAGATGGATGAATATATATAATTATATAGTGCATAATATCTCTAGTTCTAAATGAATATGCATATATCCATTAGCTTCAAATAACCTCACATACTTGTAATGAATTTTATAATTTGATGATATAGCCTCACATGTAAATGAATTATATTTTGATAATATAGACTCACATATATATACTTTTTATGTAAAAAATTACAAAGATTGTTCTCAATGGGAGTTGATTGCACCATCATAGGTTGACTTGCATATTCACTCCTCTTAACATTGCACTTATTTTATTCATCTTTGCTATAGTCTTATCTCTCCCTTCATCGATTTTAATATTCAATTTTAATTTCATATTCATGTATATGAACATTTTCATAGTGTTCAAATTACACTTTTACATTACACTATGATAATGATGATAATTACATTAAAAGGGGTGGCAGGCATGGGGGGGATCTTGTTGGATCCCGGAGGACAAGTTGAACAAAGTTTCGCATGGGGACTAGGAAATAGAACTAACAATGAAGCTGAGTGGATGGCTCTTCTTCAGGGTCTTCAACTTCTTTGTAATAAAAATCTTCGGAAGGTTTTAATATTTGGAGACTCTAGGCATGTCATCTACAAGCTGGTTAACGGGTATCCTTCTGGAGCAATTAAATGCCGCCATTTCTATAAAAAAGTTAAGCTTCTTATGTCCCAATCCTACGAGGATTTTCACATCCTTCGGCATAATAATAAGGTAGCGGACAACATGGCTAATGTAGGTGCCAGACTTCCCCAA
>LPNX010017263.1:10349-25494 GCA_001517045.1 Pseudotsuga menziesii
TAATTTATTTAAAATAATTATAAAAAATATGAAATTATGGAAAAAAATAAAGAATTGAAGACTAAGTGAAAAGGATAAGAGAATTTAACTGCCAATGGAGTCAATCCACCTCCAACTTGACCTCGAACTCGACCTTGAAAAGATAAAATGCAAATCGCCTCTCCGCTATTTCGCCCTCATTGTTTTTCGATGTCCCGATCGTGTGAAAATGATGCTTGAGGGGCTTGCGGCCTCTGTTTTATTTCTTTTTTTACTTTTCAATATCGCATATGCGATATATCGCACTTGCGATATTGTAAATGTGAAATATCACATATGCCCCATACTTCTTCCTACATAAATAATTAAATAAAAGAATTAAAATTTAGTAATCCTTCCTCACTATCATCCTTCTTCCTACCATAATAATTAAATAAAAGAATTAAAATTTAGTGGATTGTAAGTCACTTTATGTAGTCTATACAATATTTTTGGTAATGTGAAGCATGCAACTAGAAAGGTTATTTTTCTCATTATGTTGGTGTAAACATATTGTTATTGTTCTAAGCATTTACAAACATGGTTTTGGAGCCATAATAAAAGCCATCCAAACCAATTGAAGGATTAATTTAGTGCGGGAATAAAAACAAGATATGCCTAAAATAATGTTATCCAACAAGCATGAACTTGAATAAAGATGAGAAGGAGGTTACTAAAATTTCAGTGAAAATTTATGAGAGACGGGTAAGGGCAAATGAACTTGACAAAAATTTACAAGAGGAAATAAGAAAACTAAGTAGTCATATTGTCAGTAAGTGATTCATTATATGTCTTTGTATTATAAAATTTTGTCTCATTTTAATATTTCTTATGTACACTAATTTTATTTGATTGTTTTAATTATAAAGGCAAATAATCCTAGGTCTGTTATGAATAATGTGTCAAGTAGTAGTATAGAATAGTATTGTACAAGTTGGGGAATATGGATCAAATATTGAAGATCGATTTAATCCTATGGGAGAATATGACACTAATAATTCCATTGAGGATGATGGGATAAATCGATTGATCTAAGACACCCTCACACAATGTAGCACTATTTTTTCTAATATCCCAAGTGTGTATTAGTTTCCTCCCAAGAATGCTTCTTGGCCTTCCCATTCCCCTACCATATCACACATGTGAATAAAATATGCTTCGGGGAAAAAATATATTTGTTACAAAGTGAACAAGAGAAAATTTGTAGTTTTCCTAAATTAGGATTTTATCCTAGTTAACTTTTGAAATCATTTTTTTAAGTTTGTTTACTTCCCAAGTCTTATTAGGAACTAAAATTGGGTGTTTGTTGTAATTGGGCATGAAATTATTTTCCTTGGATGCAATTTCTAACCTTTTCATAATGTCTCAACCTACATGAGGTTGTCTTTTCCAATAATACCATTACACATGCATTACGAAACGTTATAATCATCGTGGTCTAATTTTTTTTTATAATAGAAAAGTACATGATCATGGATATATGTGTATGCCATCATAATAACATAAGTGCTCAACATTACTATTAAGGAATTTTAAATTAAGTGAATACTCATTCCAATCATAATGTAAACACATGTTTCAAGGAGAAATGTTAGTTAAAATCAACATATAACAAGGAGATATTGAGTCCTAAACATAATATCCTAATAACCACTACAAGATGGATATATGTATATTCGGTCATGATAACATAAGTGCTCAGCATTACTATTAAGGAATTTTTAATCAAGTGAATAATCATCGCAACCATAATATAAACACATGTTTCAAGGAGAAATGTTAGTTAAAATCAACATATAACAAAGAGATATTGAGTCCTAAACATCATCTCATAATAAGCACCACACGATGGATAATAACTAACCATTTATGAGAATCAAGATCCACATAGTGGTCATATACTAGGGTTTTCACAATCCCCCCAAAAAAAATGTCTATGACCTTGATGTCGAATCATCATTTACAAAATGCATATGCGATATTCAACATTTACAAAATGCGTAGAATACGCGATACTTTTCTACGAACCTTAGCCTTGTGTTTGGGCTTGGGTTATTCCGAACGTACCATCAATAATGCATATGCGTTCTTGATTTGCACTTCGGAAGTGCGTTTCTGATTTCTTAAGTGGCACCAAAAAGTGGAACCAACTTCGTGCGAGCACCCACTTCTCTACTGTTTCAAAAAAGTCACAAGTAAAATTCACTACTAATAAACTATTGTTGTTACATCCCTCGACATTCTCCACAAAACCCTCAAAATCAAAGCTCTCTGTATACTCCACGTGTTTCCCTTAGAAACAGTCATAGATGCAATCTCTTTTCACTTCAAAAAATAAATTATACACTGTTGTAAAAGATCGGGTAGGAGGAAGCCTCAGTCAAGCTCTGTGAATTTCCTCAATGAGCCCATGAAATTCCTTAGAGCTTATCCAAATTTCTTAATTCAAAAATCAAAATGTTGGCTTATTTATACTAGTTTCCCATGAGGTTTTGGAGCCTACGTGTCAAAGAATAAATTAATTTATTTGAATGGAGCCTACTTCTTCATATTTGGAGCCGAATTCTTCATATTTATCTTTAATTCTTTATTCATCAAATAATATTTTATTTCCAAGAATTACATTTTAGGTAGAGAAGCCTACCTGTCTCATTTATGTCTATTTTATCATTTTATAAATTTAAATCATATTTCTCAATCATTTAGTGATGTCTTCGTGCATTAGCACATGGGAAGCCCGTAGCTAGGGTGTGGGAATGCCCATAGCATGCCCACAATAAACAAGTTTTCCATCATGCCATCCAATATTGATTTTCCATTTTCATGCCCGCACAACCTTAATAATGATGGACAGAATAATTGTTGTGAATCATGGATTTATTTTTAGATGATTTTCATCATATTTAATTTGTTATCGTGTGAACAAATTTCTTCGTCAACAAGTCAACCACTTAACATTTTTTCACCAATTCCCTATGGTTCGATCACCATGGATAACACACAGCTATCATTCATCTGAACTTCAAAGACACATACCCTTTAATTAACTGTGTACGATCCATTTTCTTGATCTCTGCGAGATTTACACAATCAGTCTACGATGCCTCTAGATTCGTCTAGATTCTTGACTCTACTACAATAACGCAGAAAGTAATCTCATATCATGAAGTTCATAGGAACTTCACCTTATCTATCTTGTTCTTCCATTCTGTGAGATAGATTTGGACAAGAGCACTCATCCCTTATCACACACTCACACATTTGACACGTCCTTTATAGGACTCTGTTAAGTCTTCGAAAGAGTTCTGCAGAAATTGGAACCTATACAGGTTCTATCCAAATTCATATGAACTCAAACCCCTTATAGAGATTCTATCCAACTATGTGAACTATAATCTTCCAAGAAGATTCTACACAACTCTATTTCATCAATACTCACACAGACTTACATAGAACTAAGGTATCTGAAACCTATTCTATGCTTCACACAGTCATATAATCATCATTGAGAATTGCTCTGTCTCTTCTCCAAGATTAGGTATGCATGCACAAAAAAATATCTTGCAATCATTCATCCATTTAGACCGGTTCCTCGTTAGGTTTATGCATCATAAAAACTCTTCTTCATTAACTAACATTTATCAAAACATTCAAATACATTACACACAGACTGTATAAGAGAAAAACACACAGCAATTGATGAATCTTCACTTTCCCAGTCAATAATAAAACTAGAAATACAACAAAACAACCTTGACTAAGTTCTCCTATGGCATCATATTCTCTTTTGGACATCTCTCCCCATTTTCATGCCCATAGGCTTACATTCATACCCACAAAGCTTAGATTCCAGAGCTAACTTTCATCCTCTGCTCCTGCATGCACATAATCATTGTTGTTAATCATGGATTTATTTTCAGCTGACTCATCATCTCTCACTAAAAACTTCTGGAAAAGTTGCGAGCTTGAACTCTCATCATTTACACCTTCGTTTTCTGTGCTCAACTCATGTTCCTCGTCTTACTTCTTGTCAAATCCTTTTCTCTTTGACATTCTACATGTGTGCTTTTTGTATTTCTAATTTATTATTGATTGTTGATTATTTCCGAAAAAAACAATGATTGAGATGATCAAACTGAATTTTTTTTTTGTTTTCTCTTTTGAAGTTGTTTTTATTCCTTTCAATCATTGCAATAGTTTATGTTTGCAGAATTTTGGGTTTAACGTCCTCTTATTATGTATGAATTAATGTTTACTTCGGTCACATTGTTTTAGCATCTTAGTGTTTAGAAACTTTTTAGTGCCATGTTCTTAGATTCTTATTTGGTTTTGAAAGTATTTCTAACAACCAAATTAAATTGTTAGATTCTTATTTGGTTTTGAAAGTCTATTTCAAGTTATGATATGGCATAACATGTCTAATGTGTGTAATGTTTTAGGCCCTTATGAAGGTGGCGTTTGGAAGATAGGTTGAGTTACCACATGCTTACCCTTACAAATCTCCATCTATTGGATTTGTGAACAAAATTTTCCATCCAAACATTGATGAACTATTAGCTATTGTTTATGTTTAATATCTACATGTAATCTATTTTTAAACTTTTTTGGCACCATGCAAAACTATTGATGATCATCTTTATGTAGCTTATTATCCAGCTTTTTTGGCACCATGTACAACAACTTATGATCATGTTTACTAGAGAATGACTGCTTGTTGAATCCTAGGTTGAGTAAGTTTGCTGGAATAAGTTCTAAAGCTCAAAACTGAGGATGAAAACCTAGCCAAAGGCTTCAGGTAATCCTACGCAAGTACTACCCTATCCTCGAGTTGTTTGGTGTGGTTGAAATCCATGGATATTCGTCTGGCACTCATTGAGTGAGTGAATGTTTTGATCCAAAGGGATTAGTCTTCCTAGGAAGGAAAACAAGGTAATGGATGTCTACAAAACTACAGATCTACCTAGAAAAGAAACCTAAACTAAATTAAGGCTATACTCAGAATGTATATTGTTTGGGTGCAAGTTAAACTTGATATGAAAACGGATAAGCATGTCTATCAATTTAACAGAAAGGTAAAAGAGATTTTAATTACTAATCAACTCGGATTACTATTAATCAATTAAATAAAAACATTAAAAATTAACTTTTTACTAAAATTTTAATTGATCATACTATTTGCTGTAGAATCATTTGCAGAAATAGATAAAGTTTTAATTAAATAAATTCAATTAAAACAAATATACGGATCATAAGTGCAGAAAAACCAGAACTGTATATCAGTCCTTATGATTTTCTGATTTTCAAATGAATTAGACAATGACATTGAACATTGCAATGGAAAAATCAATATTCATCAAACAAAATTTGACTAAATAAGAGATTCAAGAATAACATAGCTGTATTAAAGAAGGTCTGCAAAACATTACAAACTCTAAATTAAAACAGAGTATCTTTGTGCTGATTTTTCCATCTAGAAATTTCCTCGGCGATTATCTACCCCACTGACAGTGTCCCATCAGATCTGAAAGAAAAATATTTTCTGGCACTGTCTAGGGCTCCCAGGACTGTCCAGGTAGCCGTATTTACAGAACCTGAAGAAAAACCTTGTCGGCCTGTTCAGCGCAAACCCCCCTTCACCAAGTCCAATCGTCTTTGTTTAAATAGCAGAAAACTTCATAACATTCTTCTAGAAAAAGCTCTCACAGCAGGCAACATAAAATGCCGAAAATAATCCGGCTCCAACAGGCCGAAAAATCTCCCTCCTAGTGCGACATCTGTTTTCTTCCCAATAGCGATGACCCATATCTCGATTTCAACAAAATACTCTGCATCCTTTGAGTCCCTCCTTGAAATCTGCACAATAAAACTGAAATACGAGAAAAGGAAAAAGAAATCACAAAATAACTGAGAACACAAAGATAGTCCAAAATTAAAAGTAAAAGATAATTCTCCCTGCAACTTATTCATTCATTTTCCTCTTCATGAATATCTTTAAACACGTGGAATTGTCTCCACAAAACCCTGCTAATAAAATCACTACGATTCAACGACATCCTTTTGTATTTCAGGAACTTGGTTGGGTATCCCGCGCAGTAATTTAACAAGATCGCAGCACCTGGAGTGTTCAACTATCTTGATCCGTGACTTGTGACGAGATCTCGTACGATCCAAGGTAATCTTTAAATATTCTATAACGATCTTCCAGGTAGATTCTATTATAATGATTTCCTTTTTTTTAATTCCGCAATGACCTACTGTTTTGGTGGGAAGTATTTTGACAACTAGAGGAGACTTCATGCATTCAACATTTCTTGAGCTTTATGTGATCTTTATGTGATCTTGGTGATATTCTTTGCTGTCAAAACTCGTGGAGAAATAGGATACCAATACATAATGGAGGACCGTTGGACAAGCATCTTTTTCCTATGAATAAGATGAAAACTATGCGTTCTCTGTAACCGAGTCGATAGAGTGATAAAACAACTCACTAAAATATTCTTCAAATCTTCCTTCTTTGATGTAACTGCAATTTGCGAAGGTTTTCAAGGTTAACGCGATTTTGGTGAGATTCCTCTGATATGCTGCGATTTATGAGATATCAGAAAAATCGTTAACGTGACTGCTACAAGTTGATTAATTGTCTTCATGGCAAGTAACTTGACGGTGTGATAAATTACCAAACCTTGACCTTCCATTTTATTTCCCCCGTTATCTTCTTGACACCTGCATCCAAATAAACAATATTAACAAAAACTTGATAATATATGTTCAAACAATTGAAAACACATATAGCTTTCCAAGTTTTTAAATTATAGCCTTTTGTATTATTTATATGTGTTCTCATGACAACGTTGAAAAATAAAAAATATACAAATTAGTATATGTAAATAATCTATTACTTATTTTACAAAATAAAATGAAAGATTAACGTTATAATGACATCAATATATTTACAAAGGTTATACAATAACCAATATAAAGACAATTAGTTATTCTATCAATTTTAAAAAGTAGAATCATTTAGATGTAACAATTGTTTTCATTTATTAAATAATAGTTTATTTATTTATTTTTGTTTATTTGCAAATAAAATTAAATATGAGAAAATCCATAATAGAAAGTAGAATCAATTCATTAAATAGTAACTAAAACATATATAAATATTTTATTTGCATTATTCACAATTTTAATATGTCTTAAATTTGCACTGTAAGATTGCTTAGAGAAGGTCTCTTTGAGTATCACATGGTCATCTTGTCAAGAATCACGAGAGTTGAATTTCACTAACTGAATCATGAAGACAACCAAAATAAGTTAAAATAAGTTTAAATTGAGATATGCAAGAGGTATTCTTAGACCAAGACCTCAGAAGACCAATGGTAAAATCATCACAATCTCTGTATCACCATCTCATAATCTCAAGCATTGATAAAGAAAAATAAAAGCTAAGTACTTACAAAATTTACATGAGGATTCTAGGCATGCAAAAGTGAAAATAAAACTCCGTCAAAGTCAAATATCTAACAAATGCAATACCCAACATCATGAGATAAGCCATAAGATCAAAAATACCAAAAGGAAGGTAATAACCAGCCACCATCGGTTTATGTAGTGAAGACCAAATCTAGGTGGGGAATGTGAAAGATAACATGTTAAGTTAACCACTCAATTATCGAACCAACTGAAATGATAAAAACCAACTCAAATAAATGAAAAACAAATAAGTAAAAATGAAAATAATGTGCACCCTGCAATCCGCAATCCGTAATGCATGTTGCATGTTGCGGAAATGCAACTTCAAACCAAAATAAACAAAAAGTGTCTGCAATATACAATTGTAGGTTGCGAGTTGTGGGGATGACAATCTCAGAATGTGGCCAAGACACTCCACAATTCACAATCTGCAATTTGTAGGTTGTGGGTTGCGGGTATATAAAACACGTTTGATTGGCAAACCTTTCTCCATTCCGCAATCTTCATTTACGGGTTGCAGGTTACAGAAACACACAACGCAATTTATTAATCCAACTGCTTTCCGCAATCAGCAACTTGTGGGTTGCAGGTTGTTGGATGAAAAGTTCAAAATATCGACAAAGCAATCCCACAATCCTCAATCCTCAAAACGCTAACTAAATCAAATTATGACAAAGATTTAAAAATTACATGGAAATAGTGAAATGATTAAGGAAATTAAGCATCACCTTTTGCATATAAAAATTGGGGTTGCCATGTTTTGTATAAAACATGGCATCTATTGTAGCTACAACACGGCTGCACTCGATCATATATGCAATTATTCATTTGTTGAATCTCACAGTTACATTTGAATGGTAATAAATATTTGTAAATTTGACCCTTTTTTAATAGCAAAATGATAAATGATCGTAATTAAAATGTTTTTATTTGTATCATGATGATTTAAGATGTAATTTTTTGGTATGGTTTTGACATATAATTCATGAAGAAATTTGAACCACTCCTTAAAATTCAAAATAATTTGTTAAAAATGTCTTTCCAGTTGCTGTAGAAAATTAATAAAGTAATGTTTTTATCATATGTATAATAAGAGGATTTTTACACTCTATTAATGTACTAGTTAAAAAAACAAGTCACTAATTCAATTCTAAGCCATTTATATTTCTTTATTAGTAGTTGCAGCAATATACATTTTCACCACAATTTTATTTGAGAACACGGTTGCAAATAAAATTTAAGACAATACAGAAATGTAAATGCTATGATCAAAACTCATTTTCAAGCTATACAAATAATAAAACAAGGGAAATGTTACAAACATTTAATGTCAATGAGTGTGATCTTGGTGAAGATATTGAGTAAGTATAAAATATTTATGGTTCAATTAGATGAAGATGATGAACTTTGTTGTTGGGTTAATTTTTTAAGAAACCATATGAAGATAGACCTCCATATACTATGAGGGATATAAGGTGAAAGGCGTTTTTCCATATTCATGTTCATGTTTCATTGAATGAAAAGGTTGTTGTACACTTTCATACATGGAGAGATGAGTATAAAACTAATGCCAAGTTAGTGGAATTGTTTTAGAATCTTCATGATAGAAATATTGATGATAAGATCACCCTTGACACATTTGTGAAGCTAAAATTGTTGTATTTTATCATCATCACTATTCATGAAACATAATGTTATTGTTTTTCATCACCCTATTTTCAAAGTTTTGAGTATGTGCATGAGTTAATTTTAGAGCGCACCAAAAATACCAACATGCCATTATGTGCATGAGTTATTTTTTCACTGCACCAAAAATACCAAAATACCAAGATAATCAATGCATCAAAATGTGTCATGCTAAGTCAAGTGTCCATGTTATAAATAGTTGTAATTATTCAAAACTGAGTTTATTGTCTTTATGGTTGGCATGTATGAGGATGATGAAATATATTAGAGTTAGGGTTTGAATCTCTTATTTATTGCACATAATATAAGGAGATTGCACAAACCAATCTTATGACTATGACAAGGTTTCCATTGTAAACATTTTGTGATATACATGGATGAATCTTGTTTGTGATTTAATCTTAACGGTGTGCTTGGTTTATGATTATATTGTATTTTCAAAGAAATGGAAATCAAATTTTCAAATAAGGAAATTTATTTCATTATAATGTATATCTAGCATGGTGGAAGAATAGGCTCATCAATACTAAGAGTTGATAATCTATAATCAAGAACTATTGAAACGAAAAATAAACTATTGGTTTTAATGCTCGATAAGGTTAAGGTAATGAATTTTTATATTGAATATATCAGCACTTTCAGCACACAAAACCTAAGTAATGTTGAGGAAGTTCTAAGAGGGAGGTTACTAAAATTGATATCATTGTATGTAAAGATTCTATTTGTAGAAAAAAAGGATTAATAAAAATTACACTAGATATAATGGAGGTGTAATCCGCATGTGACCAAGGGGGTAAGAGAATAACGGATGGGGCATTTAACAAAAAAATTTGAAAATTACATCTAGAATAATTGAATAAATATAGGAAGGAGAGATAAGAGAAGAGAAATACATTATGAGAGGTAATCTATAAGTTCTATATAGACAATTTGAGAAAAGTAGAGAAGACATATTATATAGTATTTGAGGAGAGGATGGAGAGATAAGAGAAGAGAAGTAAATTATGAGAGGTAATCTAGAAGTTCTATATAGACAATTTGAGAAAATGATATAAGAGATATTAGATAACTTATTTGAGGAGAATGAGTCATATGAGAAGGAGAGAGGGAGGAGTGCAGTAGAAAAAGAAAAGTTATAGAGGAGTGTGATAGATATAAATAAACTCTAGAGTAGTGTCCTAGAAAATTGTTTTCACCCTTTTCAAGAGTAAACATCCACAAGTATTCCCCCTTCCCCCCACCCCCTACACACACAAACTTTTGTTGTTTCTAGTAAATTATATATATATATATATATATATATATTTCTTTATTGGGTTTTGCTATTGAAAATAATTTTTTAATAAGTTTTAGAGAAATTAAATTAAATTATGTTTTTTCACTTGTGTGACCATCACATTTCTTCCCAAAGATAAACTACCATCACACTAGCTCCTTTGATTGCGTTATGCATTGAAGTGTTTTTCACCATTAATTCATTAATAGAAATTGATTTTGTATAAAATTCTTTACATTTAAACTATATCTCGATCTCTCTATAATATTTTAATGTTATTTCATTTTATTCTCAATCCAACTTATTTTCATTACATGTATATGCACTCTGCTTCTACATTACAAAAGGTTGTCTTCACATAAAGTTGAAAAGAATGTTTCAATATATTTTATACTCCTTTGCTTTAAGTGTTTCCCTCTATATGTTCAATAAGAATGAGAAAAAGGTTACTAAGTGTAGCAACCCAAAATTTAATAAATTAATTATAAATAAAAACGTACGAAAATGTTGGATACAATATAATTTATTTTTTAACTTAAAATAAATATTTAATAAAGAATTAATTTTTTTATACCTAAATGAATTTGGTAATTGAAAGCAACTATATAATTTCACATTTTGGTTTAGTGGTAGTTGTTCATTTCAATTCAACTTTGAGATAACTTGAGGTTGAACTATATCTTCATTAGTTAAATCTTTATTAGTAATACAAAATCATGAGATTGTTCCTACTTATGTTATAAATATATGTAACACTAGAAATAGAAATGGTGTTCCATAATGTTCAAACCCAGTATTTATATTTAAATCCATTAAAACATCAACAACATATATATATCTAGCTTTAACAAAACTCGTAATCTATTTAAATTAATATTGTTAGAGCATGAGCTTCTCTTAGTTTCGAGAATTATATATATATTCTCTACTAATGAGGCCAACCACGTGAAGGTGGAAGCTCATGTGGCCCGTCTCACCCACCCACCCTAGAATCAAAGAACAAAAATTCATCAACCTTGATCTGTCTTTTATTCATATGAAATGTGCTAGTGACATATTATCAAGAATGGTATTATGATCTTCTATCGACAATTTCCATCATCGATGCTTAGAAATTTTCCTACTCTTCACTACCTTCAACTGCAACCGAGATGCTATGATCAAATGATTGTATTGAGCACATATAACATCTAAATTATAGTCTTGAAAACAATTATCGTCTTTACATTTCCTTACTTCTGCAAAGAAATGTCCCATTAAAACCGTTGAACCCACACCATACGTATAATTTGACAAGTCTTTAAATTCTTCCATCAATGTGCTTTCTGAACTAGTGCATCTCAATAAATAATAATGCAAAATTTCTGGATTATCTACTGGTGCAATGACAACAAATACATCACCTTCTCTAACTAAATCAGAAACACGATCATAATATTTGTCAATCACAAGTGCTTCATTGTCGCGTTTTACATCGTTGATATTTCCAAATGGGGGAAATGGTGTCAACTCTTGGTGTCTCCATGGTTTCAAAAATTTGTTAGTCTGGTTTTGACACTCATCCAAAGACTCTACATCATCAATACATGCAAGACAAAAGCAAGAGTACTTTCATTTCTCGATTGCGTGTATATTTGTCATTTTCTTACTCCTAATGGAGTGTAAGCCCCTTGTTTTTAGGATTGTAGTACAATTATACATGGAATCGATCTATTAACATCACCCATTGCAATATTCTAGAAAAAAATTCTCACATTACCCATCCTTTTATTGAATTCATGGCTCAAATTTTGTTTGCATGAAATAAAAACATCGTTTGAATTTGCAAGGCGAGAAGCAGAGTGATTCATTGGATATCTCCTAAGTGCATGTTTCATGCAGGCCTCAATAGTAGCATACACAAAATCACTGAAAAAAACACAATCACAAAATAGAAATAGTATTTATCGTGGGAAACCCTCAAGGGGAAGAAAAATCAACTAAAATTCCTATATATAGCTGTATAAGATAAAACCCCCAAAACATGTATTCTCCTCCTTGTTGGTATGTCTCTTTCTCTTATCGCATCCCCTCCCCTCTACTCGCTGACAGAGAGGATGTGACTGGACTGCTTTGTCTATCAAAATAGGATCTATCCCCATGAACATAAACATAATGCACTGAAATTAAACATACATGTACAGATGCATACTATATGAATATACAACAGAAGAAAGACTCATTCAATACATTCATATTTTCATAATAATTCTTACACAAATATAGTTTGAGAGTTGAAATACACAAAGAATACTTATCTTGAAAATAAGTTGTCTCACAACTAGATATGTCACTGCAATGTTCCAACCAACCATATTCCAACGTGATCATCAATCTCTCAGCACCACTGCCACCCCTGAGCTGGGAATGGATTCCATAAGGAACTAGGGAACAAAAGGCTCACAGATAGACAAAACATATCAAAACTCAACCAAGCCAATCTACATTTGGGTTTATCAAGCTACTAAGAAAGACGAAAGGTGGAATTGCAAAGCTAGAGAGCTCAACCATAGAGCTATAGACACATGCACTAGATCTATCCAGCTTGGCATCCACAATACCTACATACCCAACACAAGGAAGTAATCCCTTCACTGCTACACAGTTCGCAGGCCATACCTTCCCTTCCAATGATCTTCAAGGTGTGCATAGAATATTTGCCAACCCCTCTCAGTAGGTTTGTGAGGTTCCTCTCTTCACTAGGTTTATTAAGCCAATTCTAGGCCTCTTCCACTCCTATGCCTTTCAAACTAAAAAAGGGATCCACAAAACAACAAATACAAGTGTTGGGTTTGAGAAAAATGTCCTCGGCAACTGAAAACAAAATTTCAGATGGGGAAATCAACCCTGGGTGAGAAATTCATTTTCAAAAACATTCTTGGGAACTATAGGAGAAAAATCAACCTCCCCCAAAACCCAAATCATGAATCTCTGCTGCACAGTCACTCAACAATACAAAAACAAATTTTTGGGTATGAAAAAATGAGGAAAATGCACGAAAAACATGATAGAAACTCTGAGCTAGCTCCAGCTGCATGAGAAAATGAAGAACGTGGGTGATGAATGGAATGGGTAGACATTTGTGGGTGTTTTCTCTCCCAACAATAAAAAAATCATTTCCCCAAAATTGATGACTTCCCCAATACGAATTTTGACTTCCATACTCTTCCATTCCCAAGGCATAAACTACCTCAACCAACTCGTGGAAGAAATAAATGATTGGGCACAAAAGACAAAAAAGGTAGTTGAAAACTTTATGGGTTCTCCCATTGACATTTGTATTTACACTATTGGCTCAAGGGTTTGAATAATCCCCCCCTATTCCTTGTGAAATCATGCTCCCATATCTTTGTTGCATTGACATAGCTAGTTGTGGGTATTTTACTAAATTGCGTATTTACATGATGTCTAAATTTATAATGTGTTTTTCTAACATGAAAACCATAGGTATCGATTTTAATTTTCGATACATAAAATGCTAAATCGATGGTGGGGCCTTAGCCTTTAGCTCCTGACCATGATATAATAATGGTATTTACATCATATACAATTTTAATGTAATTTGGGGGTCAAAATCGGGATATTACATCTCTCCCCTATGCGCTACACAAGTGGGTGTCTATATATTCAAATGAGGACCACAACTCTTCTATTTATACACTTTAAGTAACTTGACTTTAACCCTAACAAGTATGCCTCACTAAACTGACTAGGGAAACTTCATCTAGGAAGACTCAAAATAGTATTATATTATATTCATTAGGGTACTATTGACCCAATTTACACTGGAGGCTTTATCTCATGACTCTATGATGACCAATTACAATAATAACATCCCATGGGAGGAATAGAACATCTCCGTTAGGGTACACCAGCAAAATACATTTAGAATATCCTTTGAAGTTACAATATTTCAACATTTTCCTCTATCTCTTTCCCTCACCTTATATATCTCTATCTCTCATCTCTCTCTTCACCTCCCCCTCCTTGCCTTCCACCCTCTTTCTCTCCCCACTCTCTCCCCCCCTCTCTCTTTTCTCCCTCCTCCCCCCTCTCTTTTTAAGTGTGTGTTTGTGTGTGTGTGCGTGTGTGTGTGTGTATATATATATCCTCTCTTTGCCCCTCCCTCTCTACACACCCTCTCCCCTCTTCCCCTCCCCCTCTCTCTCGCGTGTGCTCTCTCTAAGCATCCCCTCCCATCCTCTTTCTCTCTCTCTCACCCTCTTCTCTATCCCCCTCCATCCCTCTCTCTCTTTATCCCCATTCATCCCTCCCTCTCTCTATCTCCCTCTCTATCTCTATCTATCCCCCCACTCTTCTCTTTATCCCCCCTTTCTCTCTCTCTCTCTCTCATTCTCCCTCTCATCTGTATGTCCCTCCTCCCCCATCCCCTCCTCTCTCTTTCCTACCTCTCTCTCCCCTTCTCTCTCTTTCTATTTCCTCTCATTCCCTCTTCTCCATGTCTCTCTCCCCTTCCTCTCTCTATCCCTCCTCTCTCATCTCTTCACACCCTCCACCCTTCATCCCCCTCTCTCTTTTGATTTATCTCACCCCTCTCTCTCCCTTCCCCATCTGCATCCTCTATCTCTACCTCTCTCTTCATCTATCTATATCCTCCACCTCCCCTTGTCTCTCACCCACTTCCCCCCCCCC
>LPNX010017263.1:27815-78932 GCA_001517045.1 Pseudotsuga menziesii
CACCCCTCTCTTTCCCCTTCTTCTATCCCCCATTATATCTCTATCCTCGAGCATACCCATCTCTCTCTCCTCCCTTCTCTCCCCCTCTCTCCCATCCCCTTCTCTCTTTTGATTTCTCTCACCCCTCTCTCTCCCCTTCTTCTCTTTGGCTCTTTCCCATCCCCATATCGCTCACTCCTTCACTCCATTCCCTCCCCCCTCTCTCTCGCCACCCATCTCTATCTCCCCTTTTCTATCTCCCTCCAATCCTCACCTCCCCCATTCCCACCCCTCTCTTTCTTTCTCTCTCCCATCTCCTCTCCCCCATATGTCTCTCTCCCTCTCCCTCTCCTTCACCCTCTCTCTCTTACTCTCTCTCTCTCACCCATTCACTCTCTCTATGGTGAGCTATGGCTCCCCCTCCCTCCCACTCTATCATTATTTTACTTAAAAGAATGTATTTTTGTGAATACCTAACAATTATTACAATTCATTATACCTCTTTTGTAGATACCAACAATTATTACAATTCAATATACCTCTTTTGTAAATACCAACAATTATTACAACTCATTATACCCCTCTCTTGCTGGCTGGCTCTCCCACTCTCTCATTCTTTGAGTTTTAGGAATGTTTTTTTTGTGAAGACCAACAATTACTACAATCCATACTCACAAGCAATGTTGCATTCAAAAATATATGGCAGTTTCTCAATATTAGCATAATATTCATAATTCACAAGCAGTCTTAATTAAAACATAGATGGAAAAGTATTAAAAAAAAGCAGTGTCTCCATCTTACCACAACGTAGACATCAATTATCTGATTTTAATGGTAATAAGTTCTTTTTGAAATGCTACACTCAATCTTATAAAACTGTAAACATAGAATTGTAGAAACATACATGATCTAGATATATCCTAATAATATGCAGCTCTTGAAAACTGAGTTTAACCGTATTGTACAGAGATGATTCGAGATGCTCCAACGTATATATATGAGATGGAAAATTACTTTATCTGATCTTGTCTAAGACGAAATGCAACTCCAACTCTAATGATCTACTCTAATGCACTCAAAATGATCTAAATTTTTTTGACCCGGTATGTGGTATGCACATCAACTGTTTTCTAGTGTCTCAAAATAAAACGAAGTGACTTTGTGCCATGTCCCGTACACCCAAAAAATGGTTGCCATGCACACCCCCACATGTGGTAATTTGTCGGGTAATCTTTTCAAGCCCCTGGATGTTTTTAAAACCAACCTCCCTTCTGTTTTTTCTTTTTCATTACAATAAAGCCTCCCCTTCTCTGTTTTTCTCTCACAAAAATTATCCATAATGGTAAGCAGGCCAAGTCAAGTGAGCACGTCTAGTTGGCACTCTTGTAACTGTTCTTACATTTTCAAGACCATGTATAAATGAAAGAAAAATGAGAGACTCCCATGTATGAATCAAAGAAAAATGAGAGACCATGTATGAATGAAAGCTTAAATTTTATTGTTTTCTCTTCTAATCTTTAGTACTAGGAATGCAAAACTGAGAAGAAATATATTCTTTCGTTTTTATTTGAGCCTGTTATTTAATTGGGATTTCTAAAGGAAATTATAAAGAAATGCCTACCTTGAATTAGAAGCCTAGATTATGTTGCTCCACTAGATCATCCAGTTTCTCGTCCAGCACTAGATCATCCAGTTCCTCCTCCAGCAGACTTGCCCATGCAAATTTTATATATATCACACAGTATAGACTCATGATCACATGCGAATCAGAATACACAGAGATACATAGAAGAAGTACACAGAAACACAGTACATACGCACATACAGGCATACACCGTAACTAGACACAGCGGGTATGGGACCAAGATTTGACCTGCAAGACACATAATGCAAGAAGAGGACAACGGGTTGAATATCAGTAAACAAAATTTCGTGTTACTGTGCAGGAGCTTAAGCTGAAAGATCAAATAGAACAGAAAAGCATGAGATGAGAGATAGCATAAAACCTTAAAGTTGATGAGAAAGAAAGCAAAACCCTACACCTCCAAATCCAGAAGCGAGGGGAAAAGAGATATACCTATGCTGGAACTCACTTCTTCGAGATGGGTCGGGATCTTCTGTCAGTTTCTTTAATTTTGTGAGAGAACTTGATCAATCCAAACTGGGAACTCATTCCATTAGCAATATCATCAATCTAAATCTCAATATTACGTTCCAGCTGAGAGGGGAATTGGATTTGTTGAAGAATGCTTGAACAAGTAACCAAATTTATACAGCTCAAAGGCTATGGCTCAACCAAATTATTCCTACTATCATCAATGTAATGGAGGAGGGACCAACCGTCTTACTCAGAGGCTACGAGTCATGACTATTGTTCCCTATTTACTCTGTTCGATAAGGTGCTCCGCTCTTCTCTGGCCTGGAGGCGACAGAGATTAATGGAAATCATGTATACTCTTTATAACGGATATGCTTTTGTAACGGATACTTGCTTTTTCGGCGGACAAATCTCATGAAACCACTTGGCGATATTTTCAAAATCGGGTGGTGTTGCTTTTGCAACGGATATTTGTGTTTGGGCTGCAAATAAATTCTTGAAACCACTTAGCGGTATTTTCAAAACTGACTGGTGTTCCAAGCTTGAAAAGGCACTGTAACGCTTAATCATTTTACTTGTAAAATTTAGAATATAGTAACAATTTTAAAATCATTTTACTTGTAAAATTTAGAAGATAGTAACAATTTTAATTGCTTGTAAATTGAATTTACTTGTAATATATATTAACAATTTTATGTGTTTGAACGTTTGGATTATAATAACGGATTCTAATAATTCATTTATTTGTTTGTAAAATGTAAAAGGATAATTGTGAAGATAAATTATTTGTAAAATAGATTAATATATTAGGTAATAAAAAGTGTAATTGTAAAGATAAATTATTTGTGATATAGTTTAATAAATTCTATAATTATGTGTTTGCAATATAATTTTAGTTATAATTAAAACATAAGTTTAATCGAATATTAAGTTTAATCAAGTAATAATTTTAATTATTTATGTAGGAAAGAGATGTGTAACTTCTTATGTGTTTATCTTAGAGTTGACACGTGTCTTTTATTTAAAAATTAAAAAAAATATTATTAAAAATAATATGTCCCCTTAAATTAAATTAATTTTTTTTAAAATTGCATATATATAAAACAACATAAATTAGATAAACGAAAACCATAAACATTGTTCAACATTTCCACTTTAAAAAAAGATTTGCACCTTGAAAGATTCGATCCCTCTATGGATTTATTTTGGAAGAGTAATAATTTTAAATATCTATTAAATGGAATGTAATACATTCAACTTCACTTTACTATTATCCTCAAAATGGGTTATAAAAATTTCCTTAAACATCTTTTAAAGGTGCCGAGAATGTGAGGGCCAATAAATGTTTACCATATTAAGAAAATAAAACAACTCTACATTCATTTACATAAAATAATATTTAATTTAAAGATTAATAATGAAAATAAAATGTGAACCCATTTCACTTCATACATAGCTTCCAATTGACGCAGCTAAATTAGAATAGTTTCCTCTTAGTTCATACCCTTATACTCATACTCATCCTTATCCTCATCCTCATCTATTCACAATTATAATTCTAGTCTTAAACATCTTTTTCTTTGCTTCTTCATATATTCATATATACATTAAAAGTTACATATTGTTAATATTCTCTTACAAGGTATTAACCATTTCTTTTCTTTTTTAAATGACAATATTAAACGAAAGGAGTTTGAGACTACTTAAACTTATTAAAAAGGTCCCACATATAATAACTTAAATATAAACTTGTTGTGTGAGAACATTTCAAGGACTTACAAAATATTCACCAATATGTAAAGTGCTTCATCTATTGTCCATCATGCATTGATGGTATTGCTAATACTTGCTTTCTCTTATAACATAAACAACCATTTACTTCTTGTGTGAAAGTCTTAGCATTTATATTTAATTAATATTTAGCTTGGGTCAAATCACAAATTGAAGGCATAATGCAAAAGAGAGACACCAATATTTATTTATTTATTTTTATATAGAGAAAAGAGAACATTTTCAAGACGCTTCCTTTTTAATCATGGACAATTAAATGCACAATCTTCTCACTTTAATTACTCAAAATTGAGTTACAAAGACTAAACAACACAATTTACAACATTAATCCTCTATATAAACAACAAAAATAGAGATGCTTAAAGTCTACTTTTATTGTTTGAGGTCTACTCTCCTCCATTATTATTATAAAAAATATATACACAAATAAAAAAATACAAAAGGGACTATATTATAACTAAATGAACATTTTATCAAAAAAAATGCTTAAAAAAGGATTGCTCGCGCTATCAAAATGACTAGTTAAAAACATTTATAATTTAAATTGTACCCTCACCACATTTATTGTAAAGTAATTATAAAAAATTATATAAATCTGTACATTTCCAAATAAAAACCCAAAACAACCAACTAATTAAAAAAAAAAAAAATTACTCTTTCTTTCCATAAAACCATTGTATCATATTTTCACCCAAAAAACCACACATGTTTACTTTTGCAAAAAATGTCTATAACTCAAAATTTAATAATTACTATCTCTCAAATAAGTCTACCACTTATTATTATCCCTCATCCTTTCAAAAAATAATTTTTTTTTTCCATGGAAAAAAAATCATATTTTATATACTATATACAAAATACATTGTGTGGATGATGCACTATCAAAAATATTGATAAGTGACCATATAATCCAAATATTCAGCTCAAAAAAAGATTTTTCAAAAGCAAATAGGAGTGGTGTAAACCATCATAATAAACATTAACCTGCCAAATATAGCATAGTATCGAGTGTATAAAACCAGCATAAAAGGTATTGATAACATAGTCCTTCAAAATAAAGACTTAATAACTAAGCCTTCCAAAATATTCTTCAATAAAAGTCTTAAAAAACAGAAGAGTTTCCAAACAACAACATGTCTTTGTGTAACTGCTCCAATGAGCTTCACAAGTCCATAAACCTTCATCAAATTCAACTATCCAAGTAAAACCATCAGGCTATCCAAAATAGTCACCATATCCAAAAAACTGGAAATTTGTCCAAATTATCTCCATAACCTCTTACTGTCCTCCTACATAGTAAAACAACATGTCCACCTGTATAAATCATAACATTTCCATACAAAGGTTATCATAACCAGCCATATATACTACCTTGTATATGTAAAAAGATAAAAACATTAAGTTCCAATCAGTCTTCAACATGGATCAAGGAAAAAGTATCATCTTCATATTCCCTCTAGTCCCCAAGATAATGAACTTAAAAAACTTGAAAGGTATCATTTCTTCCAGCCCCATGATACTCACTGATAAACCAATACCCAAGCTAAACTTTCCCACCATCATTTGCTAACATATCAGCTAGAGTATTTCTTTCCCTATAAATATGTTTAAAATTAGCCTGCTCAAAAAATTCAGTAAGTGTGTTGACCTCTTGTAGTAACTGTGCAAGATGCAAGTTATGACTTCTAAATTTTCCAGAAATCCAGTTAATGACAAGCAAGGAGTCACCAAAAATATAGATATTCAAAATATGCTTGTCGAAAGCCAAGATTAAAAGCAATTTCAAAGCAAATAACTCAGAATAATTGTTTGTCCCTACCCCCAGCCCAACTTTAAAGGTTATATAATGGTCATCTTTGAGGAAAAGTATACCCCCAGTACCACACACTTGTGGTTTGCGAGAAGCAGAACCATAAAAAAATCCCCAAGGTTTAGTTTTGTCAATAACTTCCTGAGTGATGATTCTAATCTTCAAAGCAGCAGTATCCAGAGGATAAGATGAAAGAAAACCCAAACTAAATGCTAAAACCTGCATAGGAGATGTGTTGAAGTTATCAAAACAACTATGGTTTCTAGACTTCCATATAAACCAAAATACAATGATAGGCACAGATCTGATTGTTTTTACCTTCGTATTAAAAACCCAATTCTTCAAACAGATAAGAATTGAGTCCCCAACTCAAAGATTCTAAATATTAACCTTAGCTTCAATCTCCTTCCAAATAGATTTTTTATAAGGGAAATCAACCCCTAAATGTAAATTTGTTTCAACATAACACTTACATAGGTAGCATCGCCCATGTCCTTCCCAACCCTTGTTATTAAGAATATCCTAAGTAAGGGATTTCCCTGAAAAAAGAGAGCAACAAAAAATATTTGACTTAAGTGGACACTTCAAATGCTAGAACATATTCCACCACCAAACAGTTTCCCTTTCATGCTATTCCAGAATCAGATGCCTGTATCCACATTTGGGGGAGTACTTACCAGTTTTAGCCTGATTCCAGACTAGTGCATCATCCTCATTTCTAAATCTGATATGACTAGATTTTAGAATGGCTAAGTATCCATTCCAAGCAATAATATCTAGATTCTCAACTAGGCCTAAATCATTAGAGCTTAACCATCCCTGTTCCATTAAGTAAGACACAGGCAAAGTCCCAACATCTTTCAAAAAGTAATAACCTGCAGAATGCAGAATATCAATCAAGTGTGAAGGTAAGCAATGATGCCATTTACAACCTGCCCAAGTATCCATACCAATACGAACGTTAGCTCCATTCCAAAACTTCCAAACCAGAAAATCACCAATAAGATGAAAAGAAGAGAGCACAGAGTTCCAGCATATGGATATGCCTGATTTCGTTTTATCCTTTTCTCTGATCCAATCCAGCAAAGTGAGTGGCCAAATATATTTCTAAGTGAGAATCTATACCCACAGCCCTGATCCATGAATTATGTTCCAAACACTTTTAGCTGCAAGTGCTTTCGCAAATAAAGCAGCTACTTTCACACCCCTTCCACCCAAATATTTTGGATTTGCCAAAACCTTCCAAGAAGTCCAAGGCATCCCGAAAGAAGACCCATCACCACTAGACCATAAAAAATTAAAATAGAGTTTTTTTATTTTCTCAATAATCCCAGCAGGGATATAGAAATGCATCCAGAATAGAGACAAAGCTTCAAGAATAGACTTTATCAGAACAAGCTTGCCACCCCTAGATAGCCATCTATGACTCCAATGCTTAATGTGTTTTTAAGCTTTTGTAATAAGACAATCCTAGTCTTTCAGAAAATATCTGCATGGTTTTAAATAAAAGCCAAGGTATTTCATACCACTGTTAATTTAAGAACAATATATGAAAAAATATTTTGTAAAGAGATTAACTCTGCTTCATCAAGCCTAGAGTAATAGAAATATGATTTTTCCTCATTAATCATCATCCCTGTGACTTTAGTAAAGTCCATCAAAATTTCATACAAAATTGACAAAGACTGAGCTGATCCATCAGTGATCATTACAATGTCATCACCAAAAAGAACATGTGTCAATGAAAAGTTATTTCCAAAAGAGATGCCCCTGAAAATACCATTGGTTTTAGCAGATAAAAGAGCCCTACTCAAACCTTCAACAATAACAAGAAACAACAAAGGTGCAAGAGGACACCCATTTCTAAGTCCTAGTCGAGACCTAAAGAAACTAGAATCCACACCATTAATCAAGACAGAGAAAGAAATAGAGGTTAAACTGCTCATAACCCAAGTAATGAATGGTACACCAAATCCCATTTTGGTTAAAATAACCCGCACATAAATCTAGCTGAATCTATCATATGCTTTAGATAAATCAACTTTTGGAACCAGAGACTTTATACCCTTGCTATGAATAGAATTAATTCCTTCCTATATGGCACCCACTGCATCATGAATTTGCCTGCCAAGCAAAAAACCAAACTGCTCATAATAAATATATCTACCCAATACCTTCTTTATCCTGGTAGATAAAATCTTACCAATAATCTTGTAGCTGAAATTACATAAAGAAATAGGCCTATAACCATTGAAATTACAAGGGCAATTAGATTTTGATGATCAAGGCTATAAAGGTTGAGTTGAATACTGTTGGAATTTTACCACTCTTCCTAGAATCCTCAATAACCCTTAACAAATCCAAACCCATCACATCAAAAAGCATCCTATACACCTCTACAGGAATCCCATCAGGACCAGGACTCTTATCATTGTTGCTTAGAGTAAGTATAGAAAGTATTTCCTCCAAAGTAATAGGTTTCATAAAATCAGAATTCTCCTCAGCAGTAATGGAAGATGGGAAATTTTCAGAAATTTTGAAAAGTTTAGTAAGGTGAAGATTTGTATCATCCTGAAAAAGTGACTCAAAATGACTAACAGCAGCCCCAGCAATGTCTTGAAAACCTTCCACCATGTTTCCCCTATCATCTTTAATCTTCCATATATAATTTGTATTATTTCTTTGATTTGCAAATTTATGGAAAAATGGTGTGTTGTCATCCCCACAGAGTAGCCAAATTTCCCTACTCTTGTGTCTGGCTTCATGTTCTCGCTCGAAAAGGATTTTTATCTTTCGAGATTCCAATTGAATCAAAGCTACCTTATCCTCATCAGACAAGAAGCCAAAACCAAACTTATGAGAAAAAATAGAAAGAATAATTTCAATTTCCACTAAATCTTTGAACTCCATCTCCTTCTTTTTATCCGACCAAGCAACAGAAACATCCTTAATTCTCTTAAGATTGAAAGAAAAGTGAGAAGCGGGGGAGTCATGTAGATTATTAGAATAAACCACCTAAGATTCTTTCAAAGATTTAACCAAATCCTCATTTTCAAGCCAATGAGGATTGAACTTGAATGGACCTTTCAATTAAATCCCCCTATTCAAAATTTGAAGAAAAATAGGATTATGATCAGAGTCACCGCCACTTCCCACCCACTGTCTATAAAAATAATCAAAATCAAACATATCTATTGATAACAGAAACCTATCCAGTCTTTTACTAATATTTTATGCCCCAACTCTTCTATTATTCCACGTGGGAAGCATAATAGAAGATACTACGTCCACAAGACCATAGTTCTCCAAGGATTTTGTAAAAAAATCAGAAAGGGGATCCAATCTAGCTCTAATTCCCCAGATCTCAGATAATCCCATAGAGAAATTAAAATCCCCTCCAAGGATTAATTTATCACATTTAAGACAAACTAAATCCAAGCGATTACTCCAAAAACCTTCTCTATCAATGTAAGGGCCATAGCTATTTACCAGACAAATATCCATATTAAGTTCAATAGAGAACAAAGATGCACATAGTCCCGAACCCACACCCCAGGCATTCAATAGGTGGAAAAATATGGATCTCCAACCTAAGAGAAGCCCCCCTAGATTTAGCATGAGCATACAAGGATAAAAAGGTCCATCCCTTCAACATAGATTCCAACTCAACCAAAAACAAATGCCCATTACCCATAGATTCTTGCAGAAATAAAACATCGACATGTTGATCTTCAACAAGTCTGTAGACCGCTAGTTTTTTTTGTCTTACTAGCCAAACCACAACAATTTAGGGTCATCAAAATCATAATGAAACCAATGCAGGGCTCATCACTGCTCTAAGCGCCCCGTTAACATGAAACTGTTCATTCTCCTTCAAAAGTGAACCATCAGATCCCAAACCCGATACACCCGTGCCCACTCCAATCCCAGATGAAATAGGATAATTCTCATTAAGTTTAGTGTAGTGTGGACTACCTCCAAGGTTTACCAAATATATATACATTTTTTTTTCTCTTATCTTTTACGTCTTAAAACCAGACATATATCAAAAGAGGCTCCTAGAATACCTGAGAGGGAAGGCCTTGGCATTAAGAGTTCGTTTAGTCTCATCTATAACTTATTGGTCAAAGGCTGGAATGTAATTTGATTCACGTTTATATTTTGTCTAGAAGATACAGAAGATAAAAACCTTCCAAGTGGAAACCATAAACAGTAGATTGGTACACAGGGTTGATAACTTCACTTACACAGCTTCGGCTGACCACCTCTTTCTCTTGATGACAGGTGATCCAATGTGCTTGGCACCAGGCACTCCTGAGGCCAAGATTTCCAAGGCAAGTCCTCCCAGGAAGACAAGGGTCTGAAGGCTAAGTAAAATAAAACAAGGGACCACCATGGTCCAACAATATACTCGCACCATGAAAAGGGGGTTGCAAGCCACCTACCTATGGTAAAGTGGGTTTTAACCCAAAGTTTTAAAGCACTGTAATTTAATAAAAAAAAATGGAAGGATCGGTTCTTGTGGTCCTTAACCAAAGTCTTTGGGTTTAAAAAAAAAATCTCCGCAGGTGCTAAGGCTAGCGCAGGGTTCCCATGAGAATTCCATACAGCCATTGGCCACGCGGCGGGCTGATATTCTTCCACAGAAAAGTGGGGATCACGAGACTGACCGTCCACCAACTCACATAGTTGGGAGTGAGATGTCCCCTCGACAAGGCACACACGCTTGAGCTTCATAAAGATACAGTACTTCGTGGCCTTTGGAGGGTTGAAAAGCCTTCCCGAAGGCTCTAACAGTTTAATAATCTGCTCAAAGATCGCGGGGCTGGTACAGAGCTACACTGGGGTTTTTCAGAAGGAGAAAAAATGGCACCGGGTCTCGATCGTGAACCCTGGACCCTCAGGTACTTTGATCTTTGCTCCGGTTAGCTGCATTCTTATCATTTCTATATCATTCCCTTTTATAAGCCAACACTTTCTTCTTTAAAGGGTTGTAACCCTGGTAAAACTCTCGCAGGCCACGGAGTAAGGAAGGGGTAGCGCGAGCGGTGGTAGCTCTGGTAAGTGATGCTATCATCCTTTGTGGCGAGGTCTGATGAGCTGGTTCGTCCATCAGAGGAGGTTTTCTGTTGTGTCTGCTTGTAAGGGAAGGGTTTGGGGGTTTTTAAGGAGTGCTGGGCACCCTCGCCACATTGTGGCAGACTTGCTCAAGATAAAGCTGGAGGTTTGCGAACGGCCATGAGCCTTAATTACTGTGAAACGTCCTCTTTAATTTTCCGGCCTTAGGCCGAGAACCGAGGTTCGGTTAACAAGGAACTCTCTATGTTTTAAAAAAAAATAAAAATAAACGGTGTACATGAAAGGACTGTTTGCTATATTTAAATTTCTGCCTTTTTAATGGTTTTAAGTGCTGTCTAAAACAGCCCATGGATGTCGCTGCCTCCACTGAGATTTTACTGAAAAGCAATGTATTTTTTCGTGTTTCTTAAACTTTATGTTGATGGTAAGCTTTTAAATAGCCTCTGAACACCTGTCAGGTCGCCCAGGCAGATGGGTCCACACCCTACCCAGTCTCATGCTTTAAAAGGGTTGTTAGTTTGCAAAAACGAGGGTGGCCTTAACCTTATGGGTTCCTGTTTATGCCTGGTGCCGATAAGGGAAAACCCAGCGAGTTCAATAATAGAGATTGGGCACCAAGCCGATTTAAAAAAACTGCCATGCGATTTATATTGTCTAGAACGAAGGTATTCATGATAGAAGACTAATATAATGGAGTGATAATGATTTTCAAATTAAAATGAAAAAGCCTTTCTATCTGTTTGGTAATTGACTACACGGTAATTGGAAGGTTAGCCTTCTTCTCGTACAGCTGGTAGTTTATAAAACTGTTTTCCAAGCGAATCTTTGTTAAATTCTTTTATTTCCAAGATCCTTTTTAGTTTAATGGTGGTCCTTCTATTATTTAAATCCTTTTCTCTAAACTACAAATGCCAGAATAAACTTTAATTTTATTCTGGGATTTATACTCGGCAAAACGTTATGCAATTAAAGCATAAGTATTGACGGCCCTAAATGAGGAGTGGTTAGGGTTTTTGGCCGTAGTATAAATCAGTGTAAACTATAAAGGTTCATTTTTACTATTTAAATTTATTGATTGTCAGATAAATACTTAGATTTCGCTCAGCGTTACCTCATCCATACTAGGCTTTTCAAAAGCTCAAGATCAGATCACTCATTAAAATTTTTCCAGTTTATTTTTTTTCAACGCATCAAAAATCCCCTTTTTTTTTAAAGAAATGGTGAGGCCAGCGATTTGAGCTGCCTCTACAGATGGCTGGTAAGAGGTGCTACCACATAGAAAAAAAAACAGAGTTAATACCTGCTTTGCTAGTTTTAGATTCTCTTTTCCTACCGGTTTTAGATTTGTTCAAAAATTTTGCCCGGTTGCACTTGGCCTTAGCTGCCTGGTCTAAACCCAAAGTCCCCAGGAAACAGTAGAAAAAGAAATAAGGTTCGGTAAAAAAATAAATAAAAATAAAACAAACCCAACCAAACAGAATACACCTAATTCTACATAGTCATTTGCATCAGGATTACTTTATTGCTCTCTATACATATAAAAGAATTTTATTCCAGCATCCCCAGGGATTAGCTCTCTTATGCATAACATATTTCATAAACAAAAATAGACATTACAGCTATTTCCACGTAACAGGATAACTATTAAAATAACATTTACAGCTACTTCTACGTAGCAGGATTTATATATAAAAATCAGCATTTACAGGTACTTCTACATAACGGGATATATAAATAAAAATAAACGTTTCAGCTATCATCTATGTAAAAGAATATAAGACATACATTTACAGTCTTTCATCCATGTAACAGAATTTAAATTAAACATTTACAGTGGTCAGAACAAAACCATTTCCTCACTTCATACACCAAACCTGAAATCTGTTGCGCCAAGTATAGTGGAAGTAGCCACGTTCCTTCCAGCCGTAGACTAGGATCAGCTCCCTTGCCTTCTAGTCACCCCCGATCCAAACCTCCCAGAAGACAGTCGGGACCCCCAACTCCAGGAATCCAGCAATTCAATCATACACAGGCAATCTTGCCCACCGCAAGTACTCTCTGCAGAGTCTTCTTCTTTCCCAGCATACTCAGCAGCGTCCTGCCTAAACCGTATGCTCCCTTTTCTTTGCCTAGCTCTTTGTACCATTAGCCCTCTCCCCTTCCCTCCAGGAATTCCCAGGGCTTAATGGAAATCCCCCTTTTTCCAGGGATGTGTCTGTGCTACTTTTTTCTGCACATCTGACACTTCATTAATCAGTCTGTGGAGTTAGCCGGTCCCTGTCCACACTGTCTTCTGCAGGTTTCCTCTTTTAACCTGGCTGCTTCCACTATACTCGCCACATGCAATTTATAATAAATAAATGTCAAAATACTCAAGGTATTTATTACATCAGTCCTCCCGGACTCATTGGCTGGGTCATTAACAGCCACAGCTTATTATGCAGAAATTGAAATTAGAAATAATACCATTCAAATAGGAAATTGTCTAGGGGTATTACATCCACACCCCCTTATTTTAAACACTGTCCTCAGTGTTCCCCATTTATTGGTTCAGCAAACAAACTTGGGTATTTTATTCGCATTACATCCTCTAGTTCCCAAGTTGCCTCCTCGGGGATAAAGTGCTTCCATTGCACCTTTACCCGAGCGATGACTCGGTTCCGCAGCACCGTCTCTTTCCTGTCCAGGATGCATGTAGGTTCCACCTGGAACTCTCCTTCGGGTTCCACCTGTACCACATTCCAATCGATAATATGAGTTGAGTCATATATATATTTTTTTAACAATGAAACATGGAAAACATTGTGTATCTTTAAATGAACAGGCAGGGCCAGCTTGTAAGCTACAGGCCTGATTCTCTCTAGGACTTGGAAGGGTCCACAAAATCTTGGGGCCAATTTCTTGCAGCATCCTAATTTCAGGGAACTCTTCTTAGGTTTGACCCGTAGGTACACGTGATCGCCTACACAATATTCCTTGTGCTTTCTTTTTTGATCAGCGTAATGCTTTTGTCGTTCTTGAGCTGCTTTCAGGTTCTTCTGTACTTCACGAACTGTTTGCTCCATCTCCTGCAACAGTTCAGGCCCAATTAGCACGTGATCCACAGGATTATCCCAACTGACAGGGGTATTACACTTCCTCCTGTATAGTATTTCGAATGGACTCATTTTTGCTGAGGCCTAATAACCGTGATTATAGGCGAACTCTACCAGGTGCAGGTAGTTTTCCCACTGAGTGGGTCTTTTCATGATGTACATCCTTAACATGTTTTCGATGGTCTGGTTAGTACGATCTGTTTGCCCGTCTATCTCCGGATGATAGCTGGTGCTAAAGTTAATCCGGGTTTCTAAACCTGCAAATAAGGATTTCCAGAAGTTGGATGTAAATTTCACATCCCTGTCTGATATTACTACCTTTGGTGCGCCATGTAGTCGGAATATCTCTTTTAGAAATATTTTAGCGACATCAGCTACCTTATGCGTGGATTTTACTGGGATAAAATGAGCAGATTTGCTTAATTTGTCCACCACCACCATGATAGAGTCGTGCTGCTTCTATGTTTTCGGCAGACCAGTGATGAAATCTAAGGATATGATCTCCCATTTCCATTGGGGTATCGGCAGAGGCTGCAACAATCCGGCTGGATGTCCAAATTCTGTCTTAACTTGCTGGAATTCTATGCATTTGGACAGATATTCAATTACATCAGTTTTTAAACCGGGCCAAAAGAACTGCTTCCTCAGGGCAGTTACCATTTTTTGGTAACCTGGATGGCCTGCAAAAGGAGGTTTGTGCATCTCATTCATGATAAACAATTTGACTTCTAACACATTAGGTATGTACAGCCTACTCTTAAACCAAATAAAACCTTTTTCATCAATCTTAAAATCTTCTCTGTCCATTTTTATCTCGGGATTCTGAATCTTACTGAGTAATTCAATGTAGTTACTGTCCTAAGTGCTTGCTGCCTTGACCCTATCCAAGAGGTCACTCTTGGGCTCACTCAAAGTTAACTTACTAATAACATGATTCCTTCGACTCAAGGCATCTGCAACCTTGTTTTCCTTACCTTTTATGTGCTTTACCTGGAAGTCGAACTTGCTGAGGAAGGCCAACCACCTTGCTTGTCGTGCATTTAATCCAGATTGTGTGAACAAATTTTTCACACATGTGTTATCTGTTAGTAGCAGGAATTTCCTTCCCAGCAGGTAGTGCCGCCACATTTTCAGGGCGTGCACCACAGCGGCCAGTTCTAAATCATGGACCACATAGTTACGTTCATGTTCTTTCAACTTGCGTGATTCGTAACAGCCTACATGTCCTTCTTGGGACAACACCCCTCCTACTCCTTCCAAACTAGCATCGGTGCAGACAGTGTAGTTTTTAAGAGGATTAGCTACTTTTAGGACCGGGGCCTTGGTCAGTAACTCTTTAAGTTGGTCAAAGATTTCTTGACATTTGGAGGTCCAAGTGAATTTCACCCCCTTCTTCTGTAAGGAAGTGATGGGGTAAGCAATTTCGGAAAACCCCTCGATAAATCTCCTATAATAGCCGGTGAGTCCCGTAAATGACCGGATATCAGCCACGTCCTTGGGTACTGGCCATTCGGATATGGATCGTATTTTCTTGGGGTCCACTGCAATTCCCTCCTCGGATATGATATGTCCCAAGTACTGGATCTCAGTCTTAAAGAATTCACACTTCTCCAGTTTGGCATACAGTTGGTGCTCCCTTAGGGTCTTCAATACTGTCCTCAAATGATGCTCATGCTCTTCTTGGTTTTTTGAATAAATCAGGATGTCATCGATGAAAACCAGTACAAACTGATCGAGATACTTGTTAAATATGCCATTCATCAGGCACATGAAAGTGGCAGGGGCATTGGTTAAGCCAAAAGGGATTACTACAAATTCGTAGTGTCCATAGTGGGTTCTGAAAGCGGTTTTGTTTATGTCCTCACTCTTTATACGGATCTGGTGGTAGCCAGAACGCAAATCCATCTTAGAAAATACCCTTGCTCCTCCTACTTGATCGAACAGGTCATTGATTCTAGGCAGGGGATACTTGTTCTTTATGGTTACCTTGTTTAGGTGTCGGTAGTCAATACATAGTCTTAAGGTCCCGTCCTTCTTTTTAACGAACAAGACCGGTGCACCCCAGGGGGATACGCTAGGTCTGATGTATCCTTTTTCCAGCAGTTCCTGCAACTAAATATTTAGTTCAGTCAGCTCTAGGATGCTCATCTGATAAGGCACCTTTGATACCGGTGCGGATCCAGGTAGTAATTCGATAGAGAAATCAATCTCCCTTGGAGGGGGCAGGACGGGTATCTCTTCAGGGAACACATCAGGAAACTCTTCTAGGACCGGGTGTTGTTTTAGAGAGGTCTGGTTTTCATTTAGGAGTAAGTCAGTAACCTTAACAGCAAAGAGCTTACAGCCCTTTCTCAGGCATTTCTTTAGCTGCATGGCTGAAATTTGTCTTACCGAGACAGGTTTGGGAAACCCTCTTACTGTTCGAAGGACTTGGTCTTCGCCAATGTAGGTAAAGGTCTTTTCATAACAGTTCAACACTACTTTGTTCCTTTCTAACCATTCCATTCCGATGATCATGTCATATGATCCCAAGGGTAAGATATTCAGGTCGATTTTGGTTTTATGGTCCTGCAGCTGAATTTCACAGTTAGTAACATAATCTGTTACCTTCCTTTTTGCCCCGGTGGCCAACTGAACCCACCAGGGTCTTACATGTTTTTCTCTAACTAGTTGGTAGAGTTCCACTGTCCTTGGAGAAATGTAACTCAGTGTGGCTCCTGGATCAATCAACATAGATATAGTATGGTTGAAAACAATACCTTCAATTTCCACTATAGTAGACTGATGGTCGGCTTGTCGGTCTTCTAAGGCCGCATTAATGCAGTGGTAACTCCTGCCAATATCCCCAACTGTCGATGCTTCTTGAATGTTGTGCAAGGTATTACTTGCCCCCGTCAAGCGTGGGCAAAATCTCTTCAAATGGGGTCCATCACATTCCCAGCAGGTCAGGGGTCCCCTGGGTTCCCCCTCAGTCCCTTTCACCCCCAGACTGGCTGGTTTTGCATATCTTGGCGGGGGTGGTCCACTCTTTGTGTAAGGGCCTCCTGGAGTATTCCTCTGGTTGTTTTTGTGTGGTGATGGCCTGGACCCCCTTTTCTGCTGGCTGAACCTTTCAGGTTTCCTGTCTTTCCATGATCTGAATGAGTTTTTCTGTTGTTTGTACTGCTCATAGCACAGTCGAGCTTTCCTTAGTGCCTCATCCAGAGTCTTCGGGTTGTCGAATTCGATTCTGTCCTTGTAAGCCTGCGGCAAGCAGCTTAGGAATCTCTGTACCTTCACCTTTTCTTCCTTAATATAGGGTACAAACCTTAGTAGGTCCAAGAATTTGTTAATGAGCTCTTCCATGTTCATTGAGCCGAGTCTTAACTCATAGAATTCCTTGGTCTTCCTTTCGTAGTAATTCTCAGATAGGTACTGCTTTTTAAACAGTCTTTTGAATTCTTCCCACTCCATCGTCTTCTCCTTAAGTCCCTGTGAGATCTTGAGGTCCTGCCACCAAATACTAGCCTTGCCCTTGAGATTATAAATCGCCATTCGGACTTTCATGTTACTCGAGTAGTTGTAGATCTGAAAATATTTCTTGATGTCTAGCAGCCATGCCTCTGCTTCTTCACCTGTCTTTGATTCCCCGTCAAAGCTAGTGGGCTTGATCTTCTTGAATTCACCTTCCAGGTGATCGACCTTTCTTTTTCCATTTGTTTTGGCCTGATTTTCAGAGTTCTGGGTCTCGTTAGATGAACTATCCTTTCCTTCAGCACCTTCCTCCATTTCGGGACCTTTTTTAGTTTTGGTTCGAGGTTCTTTCCCATTTTTTTTCTACTGCAGACTTTGCAACAGGATTTCATTGATCTCCTGTTGTTTCTCCTGCACCCTTTTTAGCTGTTCATTGTCTGCCTTATAGCTCTGTATCTCCACAATTAAGTGCTTCATTGTTTCCAGTACTTGACTGGCCTCAGAATGTTCTGCTGCTGGTTGTGAAATCGGTGGTTCTTGTTCCAGATTTTCTGGTTGGTTTTCGTTCCCCACTGGAGAGGCCATGATAATTCCTGTAATCAATCAAGATAACAACAACATGTAGGTTCTGTAAATTTTACCACACAACATGCCGATAGATGTTAGAGTGCTGTCAAACCTTTCATTCGTATACATATAAAATAAACAAGGAAGAATAGGAAACGAAATGCGCCCATCAGGCTACAGGGCTGAATCCTTGGGCTCTGATACCATATGTGGACTACCTCCAAGGTTTACCAAATATATATACATTTTTTTTTTCTCTTATCTTTTGCGTCTTAAAACCAAACATATATCAAAAGAGCCTCCTAGAATACCTGAGAGGGAAGGCCTTGGCATTAAGAGTTCGTTTAGTCTCATCTATCACTTATTGGTCAAAGGCTGGAATGTAATTTGATTCACGTTTATATTTTGTCTAGAAGATACAGAAGATAAAAACCTTCCAAGTGGAAACCATAAACTGCAGATTGGTACACAGGGTTGATAACTTCACTTACACAGCTTCGGTTGACCACCTCTTTCTCTTAATGACATGTGCTCCAATGTGCTTGGCACCAAGCACTCCTGAGGCCAAGATTTCCAAGGCAAGTCCTCCCAAGAAGACAAGGGTCTGAAGGCTAAGTAAAATAAAACAAGGGACCACCATGGTCCAACAATATACTCACACCATGAAAAGGGGGTTGCAAGACACCTACCTACGGTAAAGTGGGTTTTAACCCAAAGTTTTAAAGCGTTGTAATTTAATAAAAAAAAATGGAAGGATCGGTTCTTGTGGTCCTTAACCAAAGTCTTTGGGTTTAAAAAAAAAATCTCCGCAAGTGCTAAGGCTAGCGCAGGGTTCCCATGAGAATTCCATACAGCCATTGGCCATGCGGCAGGCTGATATTCTTCCACAGAAAAGTGGGGATCACGAGACTCACCGTCCACCAACTCACATAGTTGGCAGTGAGCTGTCCCCTCGACAAGGCATACACGCTTGAGCTTCATAAAGATACAGTACTTCGTGGCTTTGGAGGGTTGAAAGGCCTTCCCGAAGGCTCTAACAGTTTAATAATCTACTCAAAGATCGCGGGGCTGGTACAGAGCTACGCTGGGGTTTTTCAGAAGGAGAAAAAATGGCACCGGGTCTCGATCGTGAACCCTGGACCCTCAGGTACTTTGATCTTTGCTCCGGTTAGCTGCATTCTTATCATTTCTATATCATTCCCTTTTATAAGCCAGCACTTTCTTCTTTAAAGGGTTGTAACCCTGGTAAAACTCTCGCAGGCCATGGAGTAGGGAAGGGGTAGCGCGAGCGGCGGTAGCTCTGGTAAGTGATGCTATCATCCTTCATGGTGAGGTCTGATGAGCTGGTTCGTCCATCAGAGGAGGTTTTCTGTTGTGTCTGCTTGTAAGGGAATGGTTTGGGGGTTTTTAAGGAGTGCTGGGCACCCTCGCAACATTGTGGCAGACTTGCTCAAGATAAAGCTAGAGGTTTGCGAACGGCCATGAGCCTTTCTTACTGTGAAATGTCCTCTTTAATTTTCTGGCCTTAGGCCGAGAACCGAGGTTCGGTTAACAAGGAACTCTCTATGTTTTTAAAAAAAAATAAAAATAAACGGTGTACATGAAAGGACTATTTGCTATATTTAAATTTCTGTCTTTTTAATGGTTTTAAGTGCTGTCTAAAACAGCCCATGGATGTCGCTGCCTCCACTGAGGTTTTACTGAAAAGCAATGTATTTTTTCGTGTTTCTTAAACTTTATGTTGATGGTAAGCTTTTAAATAGCCTCTGAACACCTGTTAGGTTGCCCAGGCAGATGGGTCCACGCCCTGCCCAGTCTCATGCTTTAAAAGGGTTGTTAGTCTGCAAAAACGAGGGCGGCCTTAACCTTATGGGTTCTTGTTTATGCCTGGTGCCAATAAGGGAAAACCGAGCGAGTTCAATAATAGAGATTGGGCACCAAGCCGATTTAAAAAAACTGCCATGCGATTTATATTGTCTAGAACGAAGGTATTCATGATAGAAGACTAATATAATGGAGTGATAATGATTTTCAAATTAAAATGAAAAAGCCTTTCTATCTGTTTGGTAATTGACTACACGGTAATTGGAAGGTTATCCTTCTTCTCGTACAGCTGGTAGTTTATAAAACTATTTTCCAAGCGAAGCTTTGTTACATTCTTTTATTTCCAAGATCCTTTTTCGTTTAATGGTGGTCCTTCTGTTATTTAAATCCTTTGCTCTAAACTACAAATGCCAGAATAAACTTTAATTTTATTCTGGGCTTTATACTCGGCAAAACGTTATGCAATTAAAGCATAAGTATTGGCGGCCCTAAATGAGGAGTGGTTAGGTTTTTTGGCCGTAGTATAAATCAGTGTAAACTATAAAGGTTCCTTTTTACTATTTAAATTTATTGACTGTCAGATAAATACTTAGATTTCGCTCAGCGTTACCTCATCCATACTAGGCTTTTCAAAAGCTCAAGATCAGATCACTCATTAAAAATTTTCCAGTTTATTTTTTTTCAACGCATCAAAAATCCCCTTTTTTTTTAAAGAAATGGTGAGGCCAGCGATTTGAGCTGCCTCTACAGATGGCTGGTAAGAGGCGCTATCACACAGAAAAAAAACAGAGTTAATACCTGCTTTGCTAGTTTTAGATTCTCTTTTCCTACCGGTTTTAGATTTGTTCAAAAATTTCGCCCGGTTGCACTTGGCCTTAGCTGCCTGGTCTAAACCCAAAGTCCCCAGGAAACAGTAGAAAAAGAAATAAGGTTCGGCAACAAAATAAATAAAAATAAAACAAACCCAACCAAACAGAATACACCTAATTCTACATAGTCATTTGCATCAGGATTACTTTATTGCTCTCTATACATATAAAAGAATTTTATTCCAGCATCCCCAGGGATTAGCTCTCTTATGCATAACAGATTCCATAAACAAAAATAGACATTACAGCTATTTCCACGTAATAGGATAACGATTAAAATAACATTTACAGCTACTTCTACGTAGCAGGATTTATATATAAAAATAAGCATTTACAGGTACTTCTACATAACATGATATATAAATAAAAATAAACGTTTCAGCGATCATCTATGTAACAGAATATAAGACATACATTTACAGTCTTTCATCCATGTAACAGAATTTAAATTAAACATTTACAGTGGTCAGAACAAAACCATTTCCTCACTTCATACACCAAAACCTGAAATCTGCTGCGCCAACTATAGTGGAAGCAGCCACGTTCCTCCCAGCCGTAGACTAGGATCAGCTCCCTTTCCTTCTAGTCACCCCCGATCCAAACCTCCCAGAAGACAGTCGGGACCCCCAACTCCAGGACTCCAGCAATTCAATCATACACAGGAAATCTTGCCCACCGCAAGTACTCTCTGCAGAGTCTTCTTCTTGCCCAGCATACTCAGCAGCGTCCTGCCTAAACCGTATGCTCCCTTTTCTTTGCCTAGGTCTTTGTACCATTAGCCCTCTCCCCTTCCCTCCCGGAATTCCCAGGTCTTAATGGCAATCCCCCTTTTTCCAAAGATGTGTCTGTGCTGCTTTTTCTGCACATCTGACACTTCATTAATCAGTCCCTGGAGTTAGCCGGTCCCTGTCCACACTGTCTTCTGCAGGTTTCCTCTTTTAACCTAGTTGCTTCCACTATACTCGCCACATGCAATTTATAATAAATAAATGTCAAAATACTCAAGGTATTTATTACATCAGTCCTCCCGGACTCATTGGCTGGGTCATTAACAGCCACATCATATTATGCAGAAATTGAAATTAGAAATAATACCATTCAAATAGGAAATTGTCTAGGGGTATTACATGCAGGATCTAAGAAAATATTCAATATCACTAAAATATTGTTTAGGGGAAAAGAAACCCAGGTTTTTTAAAAGAAGGTGCATTCAAGAAACCCTCATCAGAATTACCAACTGTCATATCCTGATAGGGTAAACAAAGAGGTTTAAGATTCAGAATGCAAGATGTAACAAACTCCTCACCAGATATATCCATACCCTTAAACCTAGGTTTCACAGAATCATTCCTCACCTCATCAAAGCCAACAGAAAACACCGGTTTTTTAACTCTCCAAACAAGATTTGGTTTTAGCTCCTCACGATAATTCTTTTTCAAGGATAAATGACATTGATAAGTCAAATGACCATAACTATGACATCTATTACATTTGAAAGGTATACCTATGTAATCCAGAAATTGATTAAAAACAGTATCCCAATCTTAATATCAATATGAGAAGCTAGTCCATTCCGTGTTGAAATATTGTAACTTCGAAGAATATTCTATATGTATCTTTTTGTGGTCCCCAATAGTCCTACCGAGAGAATCACTTGTATTACATTGTACCCCAATTCTCCTAATCGAAAGAACTAATAAGAGTCATGAGGTAGTCTCGTCTAATTGTAAAGGTGGGTCATCAGCACCCCAGTGTGGTTACTTGAGCCTACATGTGTAACTCGAGCCTACATGTCAAATGAGTTAACTTAAGTGAATGGATGAATATAAATATAGGTGTAGTGCTCCACATTTGAGACACACACACTCTCACTTGTGTAGCACATTAGTGGAGAAGAGAAGTAGCTAGAGAAGGAGGAGGATAAGGCTTTGATCTCCTTGCTGGTTTTATCTTTTATCTTTTTGGGGCATCTATATTGAGGAAGCTTTTGCAAGGGTTTTCCCACGATAAATATTTGTGTTCCTTTTTTTTTTTGTGCTTGTCCATCTTTCAGTGATCTTGTTTATATGCTTTTGTCATGAAAATGAAATGAAATACTGATGTCTTAGCTAAGCATATGAAAATTTAACATGGTATCAGAGCCACCCTGAAAAGAAGACATTATGCAGCTACAAAATCTAGGGCTTCTTACTTTTTGTTTCTCTCTCCACTATTGATTCGCAAAAGAAGGCTAGGATGACTCTCCATTGAAGGGCGCATATTTCTGTCGAAGCGGAATTCGATTCCAACACTAGTACAAAATGAGGAATTATCTACTAGGTGACTAAAAATTTTAGTCACCACAGGTTTTCCAAGTGATTTACTACTAAATATGAGCAATTTTGATTGACTCAACTATAAACGACTAATTTAGTCACCAGTTAACAAATATGACTAGATAATAAGTGACTGAGTTAAAAATGACTAAAATAAATGACTAATTTAGTCACGGCATAAAAAATGACTAGCTAGAAGAATATGAATTAGTCATTTATGTTAGTCATTTTTAATTGTGTCATGGAAAATTACAAATTTGGCAATGAAGTGTAGTTTTTGTAAGTTGTCTACCTTCTATTAGTAATATTAGTGCCATGCACCTCAATCTTCAGAGATCCAACAAAGCAATTGAATGAACTTTTATCCTTATGGGGGCTTTTATGGTTCGCAAAAAAAAAAATTCTCTAGATTTCTATTTTTGGCGAATCAAAGGTCATGATAATTGATTCAGCCAGAGGTCTCACGAAGTTGCAGTCACTGATTTATATATGAGTGTTGGTTGAAAAGGATTGGGCTCCTAAAGAATTGTTTTCTTTCTTTATCCTTCAGGCACCTGTAGAGGGATCAGTTCAATTCTGACGCAGACCTATTGTGATCAATACTTAGGCTAAGAGGACTAGATTTACAATTAATTTGTCTGAATCTAAGAAGATGCTTGAAGACATATCTAAGAAGAGTAAATGGAATTGGAATTCAAGCAATTCTAAACATGGTGATGAGATTGGTGTCGGTGGACAGAAATTGAAATTGACAGATATTGGTATTGAGCTTTATGTTGGGTCTCCACTGCCTTCAGAATGGCATCAATGTTTAGACCTTTAGGTTTGTTCTGTGTTTTTTTGGATTATCTATTGTGTTTTTTTTCTTTATTGTGGATATGGTGGAGATCAAATGGCTAGATCATAATTCCCTTACAGTAACAGAGGAATGCTACACCTGCAGATGCACTATAATAGGCCATAAGGATCAAATCTATTATTGGATATCCTATGACTTTCACAAGTTGCAGCCCCAAAAATAGGTCAGACCTGCAAAAAAAAAAACTTGTTAATTAATACAATGTTAAATCACTTTACAACTTCTTTATCATAGTTTTCCATATCCATAGACTTATAACTAATAAACCTAATGTTGACTCTCATAATAAGCTGAAGGAACATTACAATAATTCTATAACCTTTTCAACATGATTTCTCACTTATTTGGTATTGAGTAATGTAAAGTATTTTTTTTTAATGTTCTTTTAAGTGAATGTGATAGTTTTTTTGTAATAGTGTATTTTGGTATATTTTACAAAGACTTTAGGGAGATTGTGTAGTTGTAAGTAATTTTTGAAATAATCTTTGATGTTAAGAAGATTGTATTTAATAAAGTAGGAACTTGATTATATAAAAATTTTCATCGTAACTATATATTCATTAAAAATAAAGATATATAATTTATATTGGGATAACTACATAGATAGTACAATAAGAAGATGCTATTTCATTTATAATAATTTTTTATGTTTTTTATTAACTATAACTTTAGATACTTTTTAGAAAAATGTTATTAATCTCAAAACTAGGTATTAAAACCAAATTAATCTTGGCATTGACCTATTGCTCATTCACATTGAGCTCAAATTAAAATATGTTCAATACACCTTATAAATATTAAAACCACATTATTCTTGGCTTTGACCTATTACTCACTCACAATGATCTCAAATTAAAATATCTTCAATACACCACATAAAATGACATAAATCTTTAATGAATATTCCAATGTTGAAATCTTTTAAAAAAATATTTACAAAAATCCATTAAAGTTTTATAATAACTAGTTTTAAAACATGTGCACACATGTTTGGACTTTTTTATTATGTTAACTTAAAAAAATTTCATTCAAATATAAAATATATATTCGAAACATTAAGTTTATTTGATTGAAATAATAAAAAAGATACTACCCATTATCAATTGAGATTTACAAAGAGACAATAGCATCATTCTCTGATCCCTACATATAAAGCTTTTTACTTTAAACAACCATTAAATATACATTCAACTTTTACAATTATATTCTAAAATTAAGAAATATGTATATTTCAATATATTATGTTTTAAACTCCAATGATTACTTGCATCATAAGGAATCAAGTTTCTACACATGTAAATGAAGTATTTTTAAGTCTTAAAAGGGGACAACATAATCTAACATTATTTCTATGATAAGGATGACCATGATTAGAATCACATATATTATCATAGGCTTAAGGACTAGCCACTTTAAAATTATATAATTTGTTAATATTATATTAATTATTTGAGTAGATTTTAATTTGATATTTGAATATATAAAAAAATTAGTGGATAGTAATGAAATAAAATTTCAATTTCATATTAAATGCAACAAAAATACAAATTTATAAAGTTAAATAAGATATTTCATTGATATATATCTTATTAATTTACGTTGTACCTAAGAAACCCTATGAGGAATGATGAAGGCAAGTGGTTTCCTATTATTTGGTTGATAAGGAAGTTATGTGAGCTCATGCAAAGAATCAACAAGTCAAGTAACATCAAGGGTATTGATGGAAACCATAAGAGGTATGAACTAGTTATGCTTACTCGTATAAATACTAAAAAGGGGATTCGGTAAGAACCCCTTCTTAATTGATATGTTAATAATAATGTTGGATGCATTTATATGAATTTATAACTAAATAGGATATGGACAAGATTTGGTTCTGACCCTTGTGGAAAAGAAGACTCATCATATACTTGTGTTTGCTCGTACTTTGTTCTTAGGGTTTGAGTAATAAAATGCCACATAACAATAATGTTACAGGTCATCAAGATCCAGAACAAAATCGACAATTGCTTGCTAGGTTGTGGGATGGAGTGGAAAAAAGGGGTGATGGAAAATGTTATTGTCCTTGCAGTCTATGTAGGGGATTTAATAAGAGAAGGTTATTGATTGCAACAACTAAAAAACATTGTAGGGAACATGGACATGTTGAGGAGGGGCATGAATATCATCCATTGGTGAGTCAATATAATTCATGATTATATAACGTATGTCATGGAATCTCTACTCATTTATTCCTTGCCAAATATTTTTCCTTTTCAATGATTTAGGATTTGGTTTTCCGATCATCTTGGACCGATAGCACTCCATCCTAATATTTCTCCCCTTCACAAGGTTTTTTGTTGACTAATGTGTGCTAGTGTTGGAAGGAATCTATAGAAAGAGCCTACTCCCTTCACATTCATAGGACTGAATCATGAATTGAAACACATGGCGATGGGTTGGGAATGACCATCGACACTTCTTGAAATCCAAATACACTATCAGTCCATCTATGGATATAATAAGTGTTGATAGGATTCCAAGATAATCCGAGAGACGTATCCTCCATAGGATTTTTTGCCTTGGGACAGAGGTAAATGAAATCTTCATGTAGGACATGGATTATACCATGATTTTCAATGTTTAATTCTTGAATACCCTAGTAATCTCATTAGGTGTTATTTCATGTTTTTCAATTGTTATATTCCTTTCCCCTTTAATAATAGAAGATAAAGCATTATCCTACTCCTTTTTTATTGGTGATATAATATAATTTCATATAATTATCTTCATGGACACCTCCATGCATCCAAATTTGTGCAAACCTAGCAAGACAAGTCAATCTCTCAAGTACCTCAAGATGTAGCTGATTTGGAGCAAGGACATAACACAATATATTCAATGATCCTTGTCTAGCTATCAATGTGAAATGAAAGAGAGGCATGCTATGAATTATTAAAGAAATGCACTTGAATTTGAAAAATGAAAGGTTTTCTTACAATGGAGATTCTACCTACATTTATATTGCTGAAAAGGCCTTTTGGCACTAACAAGGTATTTGGGTTTCAATTATTATATGGACACATAATTTGAAGTCTAGACGAAAAAGGAAAATGATCATTAACATAAAAAAATCTTAAAAATCCTTTAACAACTTCATTGAGCTACTAGCCACTACCCTTTGTGGTATCTACATAATTTGAAGTGCTACTAGTCACAACTTCATTGAGCTTTAGGTCACACTGTCCAACAATATATTTTTATTTCACCAAGCTTTGAACATCTCTAGAACAAGAAACCTAAAGAGGTATTCATTCTTGATTTTAATTAGGGTTTATTATTATTTTCAGACATGAAGTGACATTATTTAAGAGAACCACTCTAGGCCAACTCTTTCTTCTCACCTTAGTTGAGCATTATGCTTTCCCTTTGGATATATGATCACATGTTGAAATACCTTATGCATTTAAAGTCGTTTATATTTCCAACCACACCTCTTTGTATCCCTCACTATTGTTAATGACCCAAGAGGCTACTCAATTCTATCATGACCTTTTATTTACCCATACTTTCTATGTCAAAGATTAATTGACCACTCCCATCCTCAATAATGTCATTCAAAAGAACCTCATCTCCCTGTATCCTATATCCATCTCCTCACCACAACCCATCCCTATTCTTATCAGTTGAGGCAGAGGTAGGTATGAAAAGAAGAGCCTCATTTGTTAGGGAATAAATTTTGCACCATTACCCTTTTCCATTGGCTATTTTCAAAACATGATGTCTCTCCCTTCAATAATTTTAATTTTCTATTAAGAATATTGTATCAAAATTAACCTAATGCGTTTTATGAACCACACTATAATATTTATAAGTATTTTAAAAATGGCAAAACCCATTGCATTTTATATAGGCATTTATATTGTCCATCACATCAATTTGAATAAATGTCTTCCCCTTCATGTGTTTGGTGATGGTGAGCACAACATTTTTGTTTAAAATATTTTGTCATATTTGTGGCCATGCGCTCCATTTGGGTTGACACTTGCATCCTCTGCATCCTCTACCACTATTTGTGTTTAGACACCCTCGACTCCTCCGAAAAGATAAAGGTTGAGTCCAATGGACCCCTTATCCATTAATATGGACATTGTCTCTTTTCCCATTCACCATTAGGAAAATGGAGTCAAGAGAGACTCGCCCATACTACGAATACCTGGATTTCTTATCGCCAAATGATTGCTTTATTAGTATTTTTGAAGATCAATCCAACCCTTACCTCACCACTCGAGGAACATGTATGAAATTGAAATAATGACATATCTAAGGAATCTCGGTCGAACACATGATCATGTAAATTTGAGCATATAGATCTGTAGACAAAAAGAAAACTCACAAAGAAGATCTCACAATTTAATCAGCAATTGAAGAATGAAACAGTGCAAAAGGCTTGCAGCTGTGAATGCTTTCATTAATCAAAAAAGTAATTCATATGATGATTACAATAATGTAAAATGGCTTTAATAGCCACAAGCAATTCGAATCCACATGAGGAAGTTTGAATTTATGACTCTACTTGACGGTAGGTAACCAAGACATTGTCTAAATCACTATTGGAGGACCTAGTAGTTAACTGTCCTTGTCTAAATCATAACCGGAGTTCTAAAAACACAACCAAGTGTTACATTTAGTATTAAATAATGGTTAATTGACTGTGGTAGGTGAGAAAATCACCCCACATGTGTGCAATTAATTAAACCATTATTTAACTGAATGTAGAGGGCTAGAACTGAATGTAACTGACTCCTAGACGCAGTAGTTAACTCTCCTTGTCTAAATCATAACCGGAGTTCTAAAACACAACCAAGTGTTACATTTAGTATTAAATAATGGTTAAGTGACTGTGGTAGGTGAGAAAAATGCCCCACATGTGTGCAATTAATTAAACCATTATTTAACTGAATGTAGAGAGCCAAAACTGAATGTAACTAACTCCTAAGTTGGCTTGACTAGTCATTAACTGAAGTGAACTGACCTTGGTTGGTTTCGGCACTCCCAGTTGCTTCCTAAATTGTAGGGATTGATCTAGGAGACTCCTAAAATTATGCAATAAAGTGCAATAAGAGGCAGTGAGCCTTAATTAGTATTCCCCACACTTAGGTAACTGAAACATGTGCCCCAATTAGGTCAAGTTTAACCAATGGGGCTAATGACTATAAATAGACTAGATGGACTCCTGATTTAGACATGACTCCCGATTTAGACATATGACCAAATTTGGACAAGGGAGCATTAATAATCCTAACACCCCCCTTGAATGATAACTTGGATAAACTGTGGGCCCTGGTAACTAAGACCATAGGTCACCCATTACATCAAGTAAAATAAAGTAACTGCTTAATACAAGTAACTAGGGCAAAAACCACATGGGAAAAAATCCCTCCTTCTATCTAAGTAGGTAGAATCAGGTCTCAAGTTCGAAAAACTTGAAAATATGTTGCTGCAATTTTCATCTCTGTGAGGTAGTGAAGCAGCATGCATGGTGTGTTTTGCACAGGTATTCTGGGGCCTGGCATGTAGACTTCTCCTTTTTCTCCAAAACTGATGATGGGAGGAAGGAGGAATGTAACCTTTGTCTCTTGCTGAATGAAGAGGTGTATGATCATATCCATTCTTCTGAGCCCTTTCCATATTGCATCTTATAGGAATTCTATTACATCTCTCTGAAGGAGGAAAAATAGTATGACATAGCGCAAGAGTCTTTCCTTTCTGAGTGTCAGGTGAGTTTCCAGTCATCTTCCTAGATTCCAGTTTGGAAGTAAGGACTGAATCTAGATCTGAGTCACCCTGAATATTAATTTCATAAATTGATATAGATGGATCTACAATACTAGTAGGAGCTGTAAAAGAAGTAGATGCAATGTTTTTACCTTTCCTTGTTGGTGGCTGCTGAGAGTGCACTGGTTCTGAAGGAGGCACGAAATGTGAGAACTCATATATGCTCTTGAAGCATGATTTGCAATACCCTTTGCTATGATGCTCCTAGTAGAGATATCTATGATCTCCACTGAGTCGGGACCAAAGATCACTTGCTTTGGAGATCCAGTATGGGTCATCTGATAGACATATAACAGGTTTGAAGCTAGTGAGGGAACAAACAATACATTTTTGAACCTTCCATGTTCAAGTTGGATAGAGCCCTTCCATTTGGTTTGTACTTTACTGTTATTTCCCATCTGAATACTAGGACCATCAAAGAACTAAAAAGAGGAGAATGATTCTATGGATGCATCCATATGGTTGGAAGCTCCAGAATCAATGAGGAAGGCAAGTGTTGATGTGAAGCAAGATTTCAGTGCATGTCCTTTCCTTGGGTATTCTTCTTCTTCTTCTTCTTCAAAGTCTTCCTTCCTTGTGCTAGCAGGTACAGAAATGTTGTGCCTTTTCAAAAGAAGAGCCATTTCATCAAGTTGTATTCTCATATAGGAGCTTTCTGAATGGAAGGAAGCCCCTTCCACAGTAAGGGCAGAGAACCTTTCCTTTTCCATTCTTCTTGCTTCTCTTCGAACCTGAATGTTCTTTTGACTATTCAAACTCATCTCTTTGCTTCCCTCTATCATTCTCTACCTTATCTCCTCTCGTAACAAGAGCTAGATCTTTGGGAGATCGAATGATCCCCATTTGGATCAATTTATCATTCTCAGAAATAAGAGATTGAATGAAAGCATCAAGAGTGGGCATCTTCCAATTTGGAGTAGTGAGCCTTACTGTTTGGAAGGTGGATACAAAGGCTGAGTCGTCTAAATTATGCTTTGTGAGAATAGCAAGAATGAGCAAATCTTCATCCCTCTTCATTTTGCATTGCTTCAACTGATATATCAGGTTCTTGAACTTTGAGAAGAATTCATTTAGAGATTCGAAGTCTGATGGATTGAGAGTAATCAGATTATTTTCTAGCTGATGGATCCTCATCTCATCATGCTTATCAAAAAAAGAAGCAAGCTTGTCCAAAACCTCCTTGGGAGTGTCCAAGTCTTGAATGTGAAAATGAAGATCCTTAGAGACCGAGTATTGCATGAGTCCAATGGCTTCATCAAGCCTGTTCATGTACTTAGCTTTGTCTTTATCTAATTCTGGTTCTTCCTCTGTTTCTTCTATGAGCCTGAAGATATGCTTGGTGTGGAGCAATATTTTCATGTCTTCCTTCCACTAGTGATAGTTGAAGGGAGTGAGAAGCTCTATTTGATGAGGCATTTCGAATTAATAACTGAGATATTGTAGGAAATGCAATGAGAAGTAGAGGATGCTTGTAGCGAATGCTATAAGAAAGCATGATAACCTGTCACACAATCAAACAAACAAAATGATCCGGTTTGAGACTTGAGGAGGAGAGGAGTCTTGTCCACCAAGGCTCTGATACCATGTAAATCTGAGCATATAGATCTGTAGACAAAAACAAAACTCACAAAGAAGATCTCACAATTTACTCAGCAATTGAAGAATGAAACAGTGCAAAAGGCTTGCAGCTATGAATGCTTTCATTAATCAAAAAAGTAATTCAGATGATGATTACAATAATGTAAAATGGATTTAATAGCCACAAGCAATTCGAATCCACATGAGGAAATTTGAATTGATGACTCTGCTTGACTGTAGGTAACCAAGACATTGTCTAAATCACTATTGGAGGACCCGGTAGTTAACTGTCCTTCTCTAAATCATAACCGGAGTTCTAAAAACACAACCAAGTGTTACATTTAGTATTAAGTAATGGTTAACTGACTATGGTAGGTTAGAAAAGAACCCCACATGTGTGCAATTAATTAAACCATTATTTAACTGAATGTAGAGGGCTAGAACTGAATGTAACTGACTCCTAGACCGAGTAGTTAACTGTCCTTGTCTAAATCATAAAAGGAGTTCTAAAACACAACCAAGTGTTACATTTAGTATTAAATAATTGTTAACTGACTGTGGTAGGTGAGAAAAACTCCCCACATGCGTGCAATTAATTAAACCATTATTTAACAGAATGTAGAGAGCTAGAAGTGAATGCAACTAACTCCTAACTTGGCTTGACTAGTCATTAACTGAAGTGAACTGAACTTGGTTGGTTTCGACACTCCCAATTGCTTCCTAAATTGTAGGGATTGATCTAGGAGACTCCTAAACTTATGCAATCAAGTGCAATAAGAGGCAGTGAGCCTTAATTACTATTCCCCACACTTAGGTAACTGAAACATGTGCCCCAATTAGGTCAAGTTTAACCAATGGTGCTAATGACAATAAATAGACTAGATGGACTCCCGATTTAGACATGAATCCCTATTTAGGCATATGACCAAATTTGGACAAGGGAGGATTAATAATCCTAACATATTGATCATCAGTAAGTAGATCGAGGGTAGCGCTTCCTGAGCAGCTTCTGCATGCAAAGGTAAGGAATAACCCCATAACAATTTCTGGTGGAACCTTCACAGATAATGAAATACCCATCTGGCTCAACTATACCGTCCATCCATAATGCCGAAGATGGCCTCATGTGGCATCCATTGTGTAACCCCAAAAAATACCCATGGAAATAAACTGCACCCAACCCTCGATCCAAAGACTATAAATATCTTGGCTGCAATATTTATGAGTTAACTTCTTTCCAAATTCAAACATTCATTTGGGTTTCTTTTCAGCTGCCAAATCGAGCTGTATTTGCGCTACATAGTCCCTTTTTCCTCTGCAACGATATTTTCCTCGGTGTGGGTATGGGTTTGGTTAGAAACAGTTTACCAAGAGCATGCAGGAAAGAAGAAGAGCATCTACAGGTCGTGGAATCGCTGGTAGAGGTGGAGGATTTGGGGTAAGTTTGAAGCCATTGAATCTCTGAGTTTTTGCTGGATCATTCTCCCTTGAAGGTATGGCTGGAAAACACTCTGTAGGCTTTATAGTTTGCACACCATATGTTTGATGAAATTCGTGAGAGAGAAAGCACTAGTATAAAATGAGAAATTAATGACTAAAATCAGGCTATAAACGACTATTTTTGAGTCGGTGACTAATAGTAGAAAATTTCCACTATCTTATAGCTAGTCGTATTTCACTAGTCATTAATAGCTTGACTTAGTAGTCATTGATTTAGTAATTGATAGTCAATGATTTATTCATTGATTTAGTCATTCATAGTTAATTATTTATTCATTGATTTAGTGATTGATTTAGTCACGGATTTAGTCATTGATTTAGTCACTGATTTAGTCGCTGATTTATTCACTGATTGCAACCATTAATAACCAAATATACAACTAAATAAACTACTATATGTTAACATATTAATGAATAAGATAAATACGACTAATATATGTAAAATTAGCTACTAATAGTCGTATATATGTGAATTTAGTCGTTTTTGTAGTCACAAATTTATGATAGGGCACAGAGGAATCGAACCACCAACCTCCTGCCTATAATTAGGCAGGCGCTCTACCATTGAGCTAGCACCCTTTAATAAGTTGTTATTACTTAAAAATGATGATATTCAAACAAAATCATGATAGATATCAATCTACAAACTACATAATTATTACTATTACAACTTACTAGTAACTAGTATTTATGATAAACTAATTCCTGAGAGCTATGTACAATTTTCCCTGTAACTAAATCTAATAAAAATACTACAAATACTCTTACCAAAAAGATTTAGTGATGAGTACCTCTTCCCATTCTTCATCACTATCATTCTCATGCTTATGCTGCCAACAGTCAACTCGTAAAAAAAATCTTGATTATAATCATAGAGAAGATTTCCAAGTTAAGATTCAGTTGGCATTGTCAACTATAAAAAGATTACCAAATTACAAGCTACCCACTATCAAACCTTAAATAAACATAATTGCAACATGTATTCCATCACAGTGTTAAATCGCTTACCATTACATCCAGTAATGGCATTTTGACCTTGGTAAGCATAATTTCGCAGTTATTAGCCCGTCTTAAATCAATCTGCACACATCCATTATAACAAACTTTCTTATAACTTTAAAATAATACAAATGCTTTTAATGTAAATTTATCCTGTCATGTTAGACCACAAATACTAGCAAAGCAAAGATTTCAACTTGTATAAATATCACAAAACTCTTCTAAAATAATATGTTTGCATTTCAAGTTGTGGAACTCCTCTCCTTTTTTAGGAGTAAACTTTCTATCTGACCATTTGCACCGATCGAACAACCTCGCTCGCGTGAGTTGTCACATCATGCATTGCTGGTAGTCCGATCAGTGCAAATGGTCGGGTAGAAATTTTACTGCCCTTGTTTATAGTGCTCGGGATTCTAATGAGTTCATTGACCAGGATGACTTCGATGCACTTGTGCAACCTATAGGCAAATTTATAATTATGTGAAGGACTTGGGAGTTGGAACCAATAACACCAAGGTGTGTGTATTTAAATCTATCTAATATTCACTAACTTTAAAATACTAATTGCAGCAATTGAAGACTGATAGCTACCAATCAATAAGTGTCTGGAATACATTACTATCACTTTTATGCATAATAGATTGATTTGTTTCTTAAATGAATTTAGCCATGAAATAAAACTTTTGCCAATGCCATACCATGCACGCGTCTCAAAATCTAGCTATTTTTCTATCCAAGGCACATGAATTTTTACCATATATGTTTTCCAACAAAACATGTTTCAGAAGTCCAAACTTTTATAGGTTAAGCATTTTACAGAAATAGAATCATGAACGGGTCACAGAATCATCAACTTCTAAACTATGGTTTAATTCCCCATTTAACCTAGCACTTTTAGGGAACAATATTTAGACATGTATTGATCTTCAAGCATCATTATCTCACTCATTTAATCAACATATAACATTAAACTATACAAAAAGAGAGAAAAAAATTGTTATGTATGCATACGTGTTTATGCAGGTAGGTGGTCAAGTGTGTGTATCCTCGATAAGGGAGGAAAGACGTCTCTATAGATGTGTCCATGAACATTTTTTATATTGTTACCGAGGCTATATAATATTATAAGTTGGTGTGCTTTACTGAAGCTTCAGTAATTGCTAATCACTGAAAACCCAAAATTATTAAAAAGAGAAGGGGAAAAGTTAATTAGATCAAAAAGGAGCAAGCAAAACAGAAAGAATTGCAGTATTGCCAATCACTTGGACAATGCCACCTTGGATGTATCTTCTCATCAAGAGAGAAAATATTTTAAACACACTCAGATTCAAGGAATGCCAGATTTTTTATTACATGAAAATAAGAAAGAAAATGTGGAGGAACAATTCATTGAGCCTTATGAGGATTGTGTTGCTGTGGAGGAATTAAGTGGAGTCTCAGGAAAAGGTGCCCAGGAGGCTATTGTAGGAGCAACAATGATAGCAACCCCAGAATATTTTTTATATGAGAGTAATCAGACACATTCAGTTGTTTCACCTGAGCATACTGTTCTGGCAGACATCAAGGAAATGCCAGATTTGTTTCACCCTTTCACTTTTTCATACAACTAATTCTTGATCAGTCTAAATATTATTGATATACTTTTTCCACTGCTGGAAACTATCAAAGGTTTGAGTTTGTATTGATTATTGGAATACATACAGAGTGCTACTATGGCAAGAAAAGTATCTAATATGGGATCTAAGTTCAACAAGCTAAGCACAGTCTATACTAGTTGAGTTTCTTCCATTTTAATGAGAGTGGTGTCCCTAAGTGGGCATAAATCACTGACATAAATGGAAGATAAATTGATGTTGAAATAGATTTTATGCTTCTCACACAATTTAGTATTTTTGCTTCTCACACAATTTAGAGTTTCTGCGTGTGTGATGATAAATTATTTTTTTGGCTTGTGTGATGACAAGGAGGGAGTCCCCAACAAGTAAGATGTTGTGAGTATTGAGGGAGACAATAAAATATATGCCCATGGACAGAGCATATTGTTCTGCTAGATTATTAGTGGGTATTCTCAAACCCCATTCTTATGTTAGTATGGTGTTTCCTCTGGTTGAAAAGTACATTATTGATTTTCAAATTTCTACATATTTTCTAGGATCCATGAGTATTAAGTCATTAGAGAAGCAATCAAAATAGGCATGTATCGTTTGATACTTCCTTTGTAGTTTCCTTTAATTGGATGTCATTTGAAATGAGTAAATGGTTTGTCTATATGGCATACTTTTTGACAGTCATTTTTCCTTACATTGTTTGTACTCTTGGATCCTGAAATGACCTAATAAATAATAAAAATAAGCTTTTATTGTTTAATATGTTGAGTTTCATGATTGTAGCCTATAGGTGCACACTTAATTCCTCCCATTCATGGATTTCCTAAAAAAATTATGGAAGAATTAGAATGTTACCTTTTTCTCCAAGCTGAAAGAAACAATACACTTCCGGCTGTACAATTCCCAGGATTTCCTTGACTTGCTTCATCAGATAAACATCCTGGACTAAATATGTCAGTCTGTGATGTCCCTATTTGTTTCAGGTTTATTTTTAGGAGTCTTCCTAATGACATTATAGATATACTTGATAAAGAGAAACTTCCAAGGGCAAGTAAGCTTTATCCTCTAAAAGAGTGGCATTCCAGTAATCCAGAAATCTAAGTAACTACACTGGGAACAGCCTCATGTTTATGTAATCCGAATGGTAGTTTGTTACTCTTTTAAAATGTCACAAGGAACTTACAGCGGAGGCTCAATTGGTTTATTGAAACCATAGCCTTGCATTATATGTAATTTTTTTTTGAAATTAACGATATATATTTTTCCATTAAAAAATGTGTGTTCACCAAACATTAAATAAATCACCATACCTGAGAGAACTCATCAACAAGAAGTTGAGGGCTGCGCTATGTTGTGGTGAATGCCTCAATAGAAAATATTGCAAATAGATCATGTAAACTAGTGAACCCATCATGAACATATGTTGGTAGAACATGAAGCATCAATCCATAAATTGCACCAGCAAGTATAGCCATTTCCTCTATCCCTATTGGCCATAACTCATCCACAAAAACAGATAATGAGTTTTCTGTAGTTGATTCTCTTGCAGTAGATGCAGCATTGGTTGCTTCAACTACAGCCGCACTACCTTTCTTCTTTAGACCATGTGATGAGCTTTGCTTTAATGGTATATGCTGAAACAGGAAATCCAACAACATTGAAGGACTTCCAAAATCTTGTACATATTGTACCATTCGTTCCCTTACTATTGATAGAGATAGAACTGCTTGAAGATGAGTAAAGCTAAATGACCATGCTAACAGATATCGAACCTACAAATGTACAATATAATACACATGAGAGACATAAATGACAAACCTACTGCATATCAAAAGTAACATTTGAAACCCAACTTGAACAAATTTGTGTTGCAGTAAAATTTTCAGTTAAGGTACATCAGGCTTGCATTACCCGATTATTTGCAGTTAAATGGCTTTAAAAAAGCTCCAATGGTGGTGTCTAAAGAACACAATGAAGCTCATGCCTAACAAAATATGGTTCTTCTGAATATGAATCAATGTGTGCAGCTTGATCAATCTCTCCATTTTGTGCAATGCTTTCCTCTGATTAAGAGATAAGAACTTTTGTGATTCCAAAAGGATGAACTGAATCAGTTGAAAGAAAATTATAGGAAGATCGTCGCCAGCTAAAATAGGATGAAATGAAAATAGAATAGCATACAAAGCATTTATTCCTCCTTTTCCTAGTCCCCACAGGTCAGTTGCATGCATTAATGCGTCCCTTTCTCGATATGGAGCACCAAGCACAACAGTAGCAACATTTTCCCAGAAGTGAACATCAGGCTATCGTGATAGTTCTATTACAGCTCCAACGGCCTCTCCTGCACAAGAGATTGATGGAATTGATTTAGCTATACCTGTAGCAAAAAATATCTGAAGAATGTCTTCAAAAGCACAAGCTTCTGCTCTTTCCTAGTTGACATCCTTTAAGGATTTCAACGAACTAGTCATTTCCACTCTGTCTAGATTGTGAAGTCCAAACAGAAGACAGAAAATGAAAACAGTTGTTTCTGCCATATCCATTGGACAATCCCTAAACCTATTAATTGCATTTTCTATTAACTCTATTGTAAGATCAACTTCTTTTCTTGTAGAAACATTGATATTATTCACAACATCATGAATGCCCTCTGCCAATTCCTCCATGTGGCCAAATACTGACTCTAGCCATTTGCGCAGCTGAGAAAGTACAAAAATCCATTCATTTCCCCAAATTCTTTCCAACAATACCCAATATTGACTGCGATTAATTGAGCCATACTTAGTTCTTTGGCTTGTTCCCATCTTATATCTCTACTTGACAATGTAGCCAAGGAGGCCAAGAGCAGTTGTCTTTCTTGTGTACTTGTGTCATAGGTAGACGTCATCCTTAAGGTTTCCATCCCACCAAATAAACTCAATGGAAAATAGGACACTGCTACACGAACCCATTCTTATACATATGCAACATACAAGAGAAAAATATTATGTTGGCAATGTCTAATTTCCAGGAAAACAAGCAATAGCTTACCCTTAACATGATAAAATAACTCATAGAAAATCTCCTCAATTTCATACATGTAGCCAATGAAATTAACAATAATTATGTATGTCGTAATTGGGAAACATACAGCACATTTACTGAACGGATCTCTTTTCTACGACTATTGCACCAATGTGTTCTTTCCAATCCCAATATATAAATCGATATGCACAGCACCTCAACCGGCATGTTTCTAAATTGTGAATGTAAGATGCAAATGAGTTAACATGGACTAAAGGGAAACAATGAACTAACCGTCTGGTCTCCAGAAGCAGTCAATATGTGGGTATCATCCTACAAAAGAACAACAATAGAACCTCAGACAGCAATACTAACAAATATTTAGGTGCAACTGACTCTATAACAAGATTTAGGTTATATCCAGATTAGCATTTTTTCAATTAAGTCGAAGGGTGGCTGCCAATCAAAAGCATTTTTTAATGAGATTGAAGGCCATAACAGACCAACTAATGCATTTTTCAATGAAGTTGAAGGCCTTGATTGCCCATATGTATTTTTCAATAAAGTTTCAAGGCAATGACTGCAAATGAAATGCATTTTCAACAAGATTGAGAGTCATGAATTCCCATCAAGTACATTTTTCAATGAAGTTGAAATTCATAGCTTCCCATCAAATGCATTTGATTACATTGCCAAAATTGAATCAGTTCTGTTGCTGCAAAATTGTAATCTAAAGCCCAACTTTATTCCATAAAACACTAAAAGATCATTCAAGACACGCGAACTATATACTGCAGACACTGAACCAACAGGAACCATTTAAAACTTAATTAAAATACGCAAATTACCCTTATCGAACAAATATCAAAGATGGCATTATTATGAGCCCTCCAAAGCTCTGTTCTAACATCTCCTGCAATCAAAGGAAGCAAGCAAACCATCAAGAACCGATTCCAAAATCCAAGAAACAACCCATTTTAGTAGAGTGTGCAACCAACCTGTGTCCAGTTCATAGGAATAATAAGAAGGAAATCGGCGGCATGTATTAAATAGGCTAACAAACCCTTCTTCATCTGAGACTGCAAGCACATGACTGCTACCATTTGTCTACAAAAAAACCATCAATTTTTTTAATATCTCAAATAAAAACAATAGTAGGATTGCACCCCACCAGGTATAATGGACTCCTGATAAACCCTAAACCCTTACCTTGGCAAATGATGCTGCAAGAGCAGGCTTAGATATGTTACTGGGCTCCATCATTAGAACTCCATTGCCATCACCTCCCTTGGATATGATACTACCCATATAAGGCCTCTTGCGTACTACAGTGCCATCATCCATATTCAATTAAATCATTAATGTAAAATCTCTGATATGGGCTTAAACCTGCGTATCTAGATCCAAAAAAGAGGATTGGATTTGCATTACCTCTGAGGGGTCGGATTTCTCTGGCCTTGAGGGACTCGAACAAAGAATTATTGATAGTATCCATGTAGATGGTTTTTGTGTAGGTAGTTTTTGAGCTGAGGTTTGAGGCAAGAAAATACTGCAAAACCCTGCCAAGAGGCCAGGGAAAATTGCAGTGAAGTGGGTTTTAGAGTTCAGGATCGAGCTCAATGTGTTTTACTAGGTATTTGTATTTTATTTTCATTTATTTTTATTTGAATTCATTTTTATTTTCCCCCTCCCTCCATGGCGGGAACAGAGCTCGGCGGAGATAATCATAATTCTTAATATAGTTTCGTTTTTTAAGAAATACGTGGATATTGGTTTACTACCCAATTTAATATCTACTTAATGTTAATAACAAGCATATATACATGTTAATGGGATATTTTTTTGTTTATTTTATTTTAAAATTATAAATTCAATATAAACTTTTTCTTGTCAAGGTTGTTTTTCATATAAGGTAGGTATACATCTATAAATATAAATGAAGGAAGCTCTGAAATCATAGTTTAAATGGGGTTTTTTGGTCCCACAAACAAGGGAACATTTTACATCAATTTGGTATCTGGCTAGGTTGTGACTTTAAAATTAAATAATTATTATTAATTATAGTGAAATCATATTTGAAATGGGGTCTCTTGTCCAACGAACAAGGGAACTTTTTATATCAATTTGGTATTTGACTAGGTTGTGACTTTCAAATTAAATAAATATTATCAATTGTGCTATGGTCCAATAGTAAACTTGTGTGATTTTTCCATCACTAATTGATGTCTGATTCTCAAATCGAGGGTGCCTTTGGTATCTAAAATTGGGAATCCTTAGAGTGGTATGTCCTACAAGTGATCCATTAACTCCAAATATCAAAGCTCGGTCTTGATAGATATAAGTAGATTTAAGAGTAATGGGATGCAATAGGGAGATTTGTGGGGAACTAAGTCCTGGACTCCTACCAAAAAATAAGGTTTCTTTTTGTCCCCCCCAAAAAAGGTATAGTTATTCTTATTATTATGTGGTGTATATGGCATCTTGTTTGTCTTGATGCTATAATGGGTAGTGAGTTTTTGAGTGAGCTATGATCCAATGGTAAACATGTGGAAATTTTTCCTTACTAGCCCAAGTTCAATTCCAAGCGAATAGAGAATCACTAGGATGGTATGCCCTAATCTCGATAGATACAAATAAATTTTAGTAATGGATTTGGGGAAAATAAGGCCTTCACTCTAACCAAAAATTAAGGGGGTTTTGTGGAAAAAAATAATAGTAATTTGTGATAAATTGGTGGGATTTTTCAACTATTGGCTTAAGTCCAAATCCTAGTGAATGGTATTATTTCCACTCCCTAAGAGTTCTCAAAGAAAAATGTCCCATAGTGATAAGTTCATTGACTCCAGTCTCGAAACCTAATGTTAATAGATACAAATAGATTCCAATAGTGGGTTTTGGGGGAATAAGTCCTCGATTCCAATCATTAATAAGGTGTGTTTTTGCAAAAAATATATGTTTGTGTGTGTGTGTGTGTGTGTGCATGTGTTTGTCCACCTATACACTCATGCCTACTTTTTAAAATAAATTTGTGAGTTTTTCCTTGTTTTGGATAAGCTAATTACGTTGATAAGTATTTATCTATAAAATTTGATTCTATGGCATTACTTTGGAATCGTTGTCTCTCCCTCCAATAAAGAGTTGACACATGTGATGGCCTTTGTTATTATAGAAAGATTGTTGTAATCCCATAGGTTCTTGCTTTAATTTGTCAATCTGGAGAATGTGTTAATCTGAATGAGGTGCGGTCATTCCCAACCCATCGCCATGCGACGACTATTCCATGAGGCGCTTTCCATGTTAAATAGTTGACCAATTAAAGGCTCCATCACTTAAGCGATGCTTACTAACGCACCGTCGCTTAACTGATGGTTATGAGAATAGTCATCGCTTCACCGACGCTTGTGGCCACATTTACAAAAAAAAAATGTATCCTTGTGATTTTTGGTAAGTTTAAAAAGAGAAATCCACGCGCCGTCGGATTTTTCCGTTGAATTTTGGATCGAAATGTAGTAGTTTCAATAGGTTATTACATTTGGTTTGTCTGGATGTCTTATTATTTTAGGAAATGATGGTCTCTTGTTTGAAAGCAAGGGAGTTTCTCTGGATTATTCTCCCCACAATATGGGATTTTTGTTTGTTTGATGCTACATGCCTTTAAGGAGTTCTTATTTTTGCTTGGAACCTTGCTCGTATTAGACTTAATCCCTTTCGTATTTGAGGGGGTATCTTATTGAAATTTTTTTGTAGGGTTTTCAATATACCCCTACACATTATTAACTATTGTGGGATTTATGTCGATCAACTGGACTTCCGGGAGGCTATTGAAAGGTGTGTTCTAGTCCTTGGTTGTTCTTCCCTCATTCTAGCAGGGGACCTCAACTTTACCACCACTACTTAAGTAATCATGGAGCTCCAAATCTAGGACTAAACAGAAGGCCCCTTGGTTTCAACAATACATTACAAATAAAAAATTGGTGGATATTGAACCGAGCCCCTTGGCTCCTACCTAACGTAACGAGTGGGTGGAAAAAGCTGTTGTGGCCAAAAGACTTGACTGATTTTTATTGGAAGAAATTTTTTATTGTAAGGATTAGTTCATGGAAAATATCATCTACTTCAAACATACCCATGGGTCACTGGGTGATCATTTGTTTTCAAGGCTTAAAAAGAAGACTTAGGATGACGATAGAAAGGACTAATTGGATACATTCCTACAAAATGTAGTTGTGAATTTCATTCTTGCTAGCAGGGATACTTTAAATGAACTCATCCTGGTGAATCTACGTCGACTGGTGGAGCTACATCGACTAGTGCAGCTGGACGTTTGATGGTCGCAAATCATGAAAAAAGTTATATTGAAGTTAGAAAAACACTTCAGACGTATGGGACTTGCAGGGACTCTTACATTGTCGAAGGATCAACAACTAGATATGATGCTTCTAGCTAGGTATCGAGATGGTACTCATTCTAGTACCTAATTTGTAATTGACATAGGAACCTAATTTTCCTTTGGCAGGCACTTAACCGAGTTTGCTTCAATGGTGCAACAGGGATACATATGGTCAAGAGAAAATTCGTGCAATTACCTTGTTAGATCTCTAAAGATCAAGGTGTATGGCACTAATATTACTAATAGAAGGCAGACAATTTACAAGATTTACACTTCATTGTCAAATTTACAATTTTTCAGGACACAATTAAAAATGACTAACATAAATGACTAACTCATATTCTTCTAGCTAGTCATTTTTTATGCCGTGACTAAATTAGTCATTTATGTTAGTCATTTTTAACTCTGTCACTTATTCTCTAGTCATATTTGTTAACTGGTGACTAAATTAGTCGTTAATTTTAGTCTTTTATAGTTGGGTCAATCAAAATTGCTCATATTTAGTAGTAAATCACTTGAAAAACCTGTGGTGACTAGAATTTTTAGTCACCTAGTAGCTAATTCCTCATTTTGTACTAGTGAAACCCTCACTGTTGTTTATTGATACTATCGATACTCTTTGAATCTTTGTTGTTGGGTTTTATCCACTTACCCTAATATATCTACTGTCTATATGCTGGCTTGGAAAATGCTCTACATTTAGTAAATTTGTGATATTGTGACTGGAAGAAGAGTTCCCTAGTTTGTAGAACATCAAACTGTCTTTTTCTATTTCACCCTTTTATAATTTTAAATGGACCCTTATGTTGTTCTTGTGCAGCTTGTAAAAGAATTTGGAATAGACCCACAAAATGCTTTTGCATTCTGGGATTGGGTTGGTGGTCGCTATAGCGGTATAAGGCTCGCATTATTCCTTTGATTATAAAGTTTTGTTTCCTTCATATGGTTTCAAACATATATTCCAATATCCAGCCTATATTGTGGCCTTCTAACCAATTTGGTCGGTACCTTGTGACAGTGTGTAGTGTTGTGGGTGTCCTTCCCTTATCACTTCAGTATGGGTTTCCTATCATTAGCAAGTATGTACAACTTTTTTTGAAAGGACATGATTTTTCAGTGAAATGGTTTATAGCATAAATTTTCTTCTTTTAGAATCATAGTATGTTGCCAATTTTTAGTTGTTGGAAACCTATAGAAAATCGTGTTACCTGTTGTAATCCAATCAAACCTTAAATCATCGTTAAAATCCTAGTAAAGTTTAACTTGAAAATATTGTATGAGTGCTATATTACCCTTCCGCTGATATGAAACTCTTTGAATCCTATGTGTTAGAATATTTCTTTGAATATTGAATCATGTTTCCCAGCTTTGCTGTCACTATCAGGAATTTCATGGATTGTAGACCTCTTAATGATGGAATCTATTACCTTGAAAGAATGTTTGAATTTACAAATATATGAGAATGCTTAAAGAAATTGCACAGGCTGTTTCTATTTGATTTAATATATCTTGGTTTTGTATACAAGTTAAAATCTCTCTTTTCCTAAGCAAGTGATCATTAATGGTATTATGCAAATCCTGAAATTTGGTTGTAGGATATGTACAGCTTATGATTTAAGGCTACCTGGGAGCAAATATTTCGATAAGGTAGGCAATCTGATACAGGAATTTATATGTACATTTCAGGATGAAAAAAGCCCAAAATAAATGTCTCACACTCTTCTTATGACTAGTAGGAAGTTTCTTTCTTCTGCTTTCTTAGTTGCTTCTTAAAACTTATATAGTTGATTACAAATAGGAAAGAGAACTTTCTATCAGATGACAACTAATATTTGGACAATCCAGCCAATCTAATAAGAGCATTTATATGTACATTTTAGGGTGAACAAGGCTCAAGATAAATGTCTCACTCTCTTCTTTTGACTGAGTAGGAGTTTCTTTCTTTTTCTTTCATAGTTGCTTTGACTGATGAAGGTGACACCATAGCATTGATGAAAGCAATAGATGAATCTCTTAATGAATTAGAGACTCCTGTTGGAAAATTACCTATAGCTGATTGAGCAGTATATCCTAGCAGCATTTTTTCCAGTCATGAAGCCAAAGAAGATGAATCCATTAATAAGAACTTTTCTTGCAAGGTGTGTTTCAAGTTAATATAAATCGGATCACCTGTTAAAAGATTAACAAATAGTTGTAGCACCATCGTATTCACTGACTCATTATGGCATCCATCCAAAGCATCAATTAAAGGAAAAAAGTTACCATTGCCTCCAAGAAATTCCCGGAACTTGTTGGATTGGTTCAACACCAATGAGTCCTCAGTGTTCCCCAAATAAAACTTAAGCAAAATGACTTTACTAGGATCCGTTCTCAGGAATTCCACCATATCAGTTGCACTTGTAAGTAGATTCTCTTTAATAGATAAGTTAACCTCCTTGCTTGAGTTCATTTCTTTTACCAGGCTTTCCATGTTCTTCAGCAAAAATAGATCACTATACATACATCTCTCTTCTATAGAGAAAATTAAATTATTGAACGGGATTCTACATTTATCATGTATACCCTCAAATAGCCTGTCAAACCTTATGGTCATTATGACCTCAAGCAAACTATTGAAAACTTCTGGGGTATATACCATCTAAAATTAAAAGGGTTCAAAGAAAAAAGCTATCAAAATTAAAGTTTAAGTTTGAAAACCCATAAAATTTAGGCTATCCGATCTTATTTCTAGATTAACTATAGCGAGCCTCGCCATACCACAGGCATGTATCTAGAAAAAAAAATTATAGAGCAATCCATGCAAATAATTATGGATGTCAAATGGGGTTTGTATTTTTTTGCAAGTCAATGAGACTAATACAAGGACGATAATTGACTGTGAATTGCAGGGTATAAGCAATGCTAAGCTGGCGAATCTTCCTCCTATTCTTGGCCTTTGTGAGTAGTATTGATCAGATTCATTTTAAACCTGCAATTTTCTTGCAACCCATTATGTATATAAGCGATTTTATGTATCTTCTGGTAGTCTATTCTATTACTGTTGTGCTGAATTTGTGTACATTGAGTTATTGTTTGTGCCATTCCTTGCAATTGATGTTATGCATATTAGAGGGAGTATAGAGTGCTTTCTATCAATTCCAAATTTTACATGAAAAAAGAACATTGCCAGAGATTTTGGGTACTAGCTTTATCTATTTTTAAACAGTGCGTTGTAGATGAATTAAGTGTCCAAATCTGTGCAATATATTGCCAATTCTTTGCGTGTAGTAAATTTGGTTTGAAATTTGACATCGTACAGACTCCAGCTTCGTTCCCCCTCTCATTTATGAAATGTTAGGAAGTTCGAAGGATCTTGCGATAGGAACAGTTGTCATTGTTTCTCTTCTTCTGACATCCTTGTTTAGCAGTGAGGTCTCTCCAATGGAAAATCCAGTATTATATTTGCACCTCGCCTTCACTGCAACATTTGTTGCAGGTATTTTTCAAACAGCTTTGGGCATTTTTGAGGTAATAATTGGCATAGACGTTGTATACTATTTTGTGATAGCATGACAACTTCTTTGACTTAGATTTCATATGCCACTCGTTCAGAGAACATGTAAGAGAAGAAAGTCAAGTAGCTTAGTTATGAATGGAATAATTTGTTTGTATGACTGCACATGTACGTAATAGAACCTTTATATTTTATCTGAATTATATATATAATGTTAGAGACAGATGAGAGATCGCATCTGAATGATGGAATTTGGAAGGAAGTTTTCTTTTAGATAATTGTTTTAGAAAGGTAGGTAGACATTTTGCTATAATCCGACCTTTGTAGATAATATCAGGTTTTGGCCTGTGTGTTAAATAGTATATTTGTGATGTGATCTTATTGGAACCAGGTTGGGATTTATCATAGACTTCCTGTCACATGCAACTATAATAGGATTCATGGCGGGCGTAGGAACAGTTGTGTCTCTTCAACAACTAAAAGGCATATTTGGACTCCACAAGTTTACGAAAAAGAGAGACATAATATCTGTCATGCGCTCAGTCTGGGGACAAACACACGAGGTCAGTACATGTGTCAATATATTGAATGCACTGCACTATAGTCTGTATGTTATCACTATTGTTTTTGAATTTTCATCAAAATAATTGTGATTCTGATCAACTTGTATCATCCCGTGAGGCCTTATTTGTGTGCAGTGGAGATGGGAAACCATAGTAATGGGGCTATCATTTCTCTGCCTTCTCCTCCCTACACGCTACATTGTCAGTGGCTTTGTGACTTTATGCTGGTCACAGTTTTATCTCTTTTCCATTCTTGATTTTATACTCATCACAGTTTTATCTCTTTTCCATTGTTGATTGATGTCATATAAATAACGTTTCCATTTTCTGGTGTTGACAGAGCAAGAAAATGCCCAGGCTGTTCTGGGTTTTAGCTGCTACTCCTCTAACAAATGTTGTTATTGGAATCCTGGCGGTCTTTGCGACCCACGCTGACAAACATGGGGTTGATATTGTAACTACATGAACCCTCACCGTGTATAAAATTGAATACATCCTTCACCGCGTATCTTACCATACGTATATGTAATGGTTCATCAAGTAGATTTTTGAACTTCTGATGGGGAAGGTCAACATACCAGAGGGTTTGATAGATAAAGGATCTTTAGCTAACTACCAAATTTTGGAGCACATAATCCAGTTAGATAAGGCAATGTAGTTCACAAAAAAAACAAATTAAAACTCTTTACCTTTTTCGGTAATGGAGCTGCAGATCAGCTTTTTTGTAGTTTCCTTTATACAAGATAAACTATTGTATTGAAAATTAAAAATAGTATCTTCAGCTGTTATCTAAAACTCCATTAACTATGAATAGATAAGATGAAGAACTTAATGATACAGAGTTTGCTGAAAACGGATGATAAAGCAAGTAGATCCAATATGTATTGGAATACATAAGAATGAATTGGAAAAATTTAGAATTTGACAAAACTGCGGAAAAAATGAGAAAATGAGGTTTGTATGGCTGTTAATATACTTCATTTCATTCTCTTCCTAACTTCATGCAGCCATTCCTTTTTCAAATTCATTCCTGCGCATTGCATCAATGAGAGATCCATTTGTGTTAATTTCTTTGTTGTTGGCTTAAAACAGGTTAGTGATTTAAAAAAGGATTGAATCCATTGTCCATAAACGATTTTGTTTTCAAGGGTCGATATCTGTAGACTGTTTTAAAGGCAGCATTGATAACTGCCATTCTCATGCTTACTGTAAGGCCCTCACATTCCTACTCAATTAGTAATCAGCCAGCATATGGATGGATACCCACAAGTTTGTTAAATGTTTCAAATACTAAATTAGTAATCAGCCAGCATATGGATGGATACCCACAAGTTTGTTTAATGTTTCAAATCATGCAGGAGGGCATATCAATCGATCGAACTTTTGCTCTTTTCAAAAATTACAATATCGATGGCAATAAGGAAATGATTGCCATTGGCATGATGAATATTGTAGGTTCCTGTACTTCTTGTTATATAACATCAGGTACTCAGTCCATTTCTCTCCAGCACTTAACTCACATAATTTCATCCCAAGTCTTAGTAAAATTGGAAATTGGAAATTTTTATTCTTGAGGAAATAGAGAACCCATGGGCTCTAAGAGCCACATGACAAAGAGCCACATGTGATTTATGTGCTTACTGATAAATCATATATACATGTGTTTGTTGCAGGTGCATTCTCAAGGTCAGCTGTGAACTACAATGCTGGCTGTAAGACAGCAGTGTCGAATATTGTGATGGCCATTGCGGTTATGATAGTGCTTCTGTTCCTGACTCCTCTTTTTCATTACACTCCTCTTGTGGTGTTATCTTCCATCATAGTTATTAAAGTTTATGCAGATAATGATTACATAACCTAGAAAATTGACCTAATAAAGATCAAAGTCCATGCAATAAATAAAAAGATAAAAGCATTCTCATCACCAATTATCCAACTGAATAGCATCGAAATAAGGCAACAAATTAATATTTCCCATAGGATATATTCCTTTCACAATTATAAATCTATAATGGTCACTTAATCTTAATGTGACATGGGTGATTTAAAAAAAAAAATAGTTATAGTCGTCAATTAAGCGATGGCCTGTAGGTGATTTAAAAAAAAAAAACACTTATATCCGTCGGTTAAGCGACGGCCTGTAGGTGATATTTTTTTTAAAAACACTTATAACCATTGGTTAAGCGACGGCCTATAGGTGTAAATGTTTTAAAAAAAAATTCCATACCGTCGCTTACCCGACGTTTAAGTTTTCATAATGCGTCGGTTAAGCGATGACCTGTAGGTGTAAATGTTTAAAATTTAATGACTTAGATGTCGGATAACCAACGATTTACATTTAACCGATGGTAACTAGGCTGTTGCTTAACTGAAGGATGGGAAATATGTCGGATAACTGACGAAAATCCACTGAAACTTAAAAAAAAATCATAGTGTCGTACATGCGACAGGGAAGTGTCGAAAATTCGACAATACGACCGTCGGATTTTTGGTCGAAATGTAGTAGTGATCATAAATTTGTTTGAATATCATCATTGTCAAGCAATAACAAATTCTTAAAGGGTACTAGCTCAATGGTAGAGCGCCTGCGTAATTATAGGCAGGAGGTTGGTGGTTCGATTCCTTCGTGCCCTATCATAAATTGTGTCTACAAAAATGACTAAATTCACATATATACGACTATTAGTAGCTAATTTCTCGTATCTTAGTCGTATTTAGCTTAGTCATTAATATGTTAACATCTAGTAGTTTATTTAGTCATATATTTGGTCATTAATGGTTGCAATTAGTGACTCAATCAGTGACTAAATCAATGATTAACTCAGTGACTAAATCAATGACTAAATCAGTGACTAATAAGTCAAGCTTCTAATGACTAGTGAAATACGACTAGCTATAAGATAGTGGTAATTTGATACTATTAGTCACCAACTCAAAAATAGTCGTTTATAGCTTGATTTTAGTCATTAATTTCTCATTTTCTACTAGTGGTAGTTGGAAGAGTTGGGGGTGAGAGAGAGTTAAGTAGGGGGGGTTTAATGGCACTGGGAGACACCGAGATTTTTGTGTTTGTGTGTGTGTGTGTGTGTGTGTGTGTGTGTGTGAGAGAGAGAGAGAGAGAGAGAGAGAGAGAGAGAGAGAGAGAGCGAGGGGTTAGGGAATAGATAGGGGGGTGTGGGTTAGGTGTAGCTGGATGAGTTGGTGAGTGAGAGAGAGTGGAGGAGGGGGGGTGTTAGTGACATGGGAATACAAAGGGATGTGTGTGTGTGTATGTGTGGGTGTGTGTGTGTGTGAGAGAGAGAGAGAGCGAGGGGTTAGGGAATAGATAGGGGGGTGTGGGTTAGGTGTAGCTGGATGAGTTGGTGAGTGAGAGAGAGTGGAGGAGGGGGGGTGTTAGTGACATGGGAATACAAAGGGATGTGTGTGTGTGTATGTGTGGGTGTGTGTGTGTGTGAGAGAGAGAGAGAGCGAGGGGTTAGGGAATAGATAGGGGGGTGTGGGTTAGGTGTAGCTGGATGAGTTGGTGAGTGAGAGAGAGTGGAGGAGGGGGGGTGTTAGTGACATGGGAATACAAAGGGATGTGTGTGTGTGTATGTGTGGGTGTGTGTGTGTGTGTGTGTGTGTGTGTGAGAGAGAGAGAGAGAGAGAGAAAGGGTTTGGGAATATATATATGGGGGTGGGTTTTAGGTGTAGTTCGATGAGTTGGAGAGTGAGAGATAGTGGAGGAGGGGGGGTGTTAGTGGTACAGGTAGAGATATGGGGGAGAAGCTGAGAGACAAAGAGAGAGACTAGTGGGTTGTCATGGGATTGAATGTAGTAAGTGGGGTTAGAGTTAGGTGAAGAAGAGGGGGTTAGAGGTAATAGGAAGAGGGGCATTAGAGGTGGGGGGAGACCAATGGACATGTGTGTGTGTGTGTGTGTGTGTGTGTGTGTTTGGGTGTTAGGGGTTGAAGAGTAAGAGAGAGAGAAGAAAGTTTTAGTAACGGAAATGAGGAGGAAGGTAGGATGAGGAGGGAATTTAGAGGTAGTGAGATGGGGGGGAGGGAGTTAGGATGAGGAGGGGATTTAGAGGTAGGGAGAGGAGGAGGGGGGATTAGTAAGAATTTTGGGAAAGAGGGGGAGTGTTAGTGGGAGGGGATCACCTATGGGTGTATGTGTGTGTGTGTGTGAGAGAGAGGTTTGGGGAATAGATTGAGGGGTGGGGAATAAGTGTATTTGGATGAGTTGGGGAGAAAGAAAGGGTGGAGAGAGAGGTTTTAGGTGTTACGAGTGAGAGAGAGGTGTTAGGTTGATGTGTGTGTGTTAGAGAGAGGATGGGATTTTTAGGGGTTTGGGTGGGGGGGGCAGGTTAAGTGATTATAGATAGAACAATAGGGGGTTGTTTAAGAGTTATAGGTAGAGAGAAAGGGTTATGTGCTTAGTGCTAGG
>LPNX010017263.1:79190-97506 GCA_001517045.1 Pseudotsuga menziesii
ATTTTAGTATTTAAAAGTGCATGTGCATTGTGCTTTAACAAAATGCGCACCCATTTTGCATTAGTAAAGTGAGCATGCGTTATGATTCAATAAAATGGGTAATCATGTTTCTTTATTATAATGAGCACCCATTTTGTTTAAGTTAAAAAATGATAAGGCCAAGCCTCCACCCATGCTTTCATGGCATTCTTATGCCTATGTGTCTGCTTCATACTTTGCTTCGAATTCAACATGCCTATGACTTGGAGTATGATAAACCATGGATGATAAACCATGGATAATTGAGCATTATATCCAAATGCTAAATATGCTAGTGTTTAGCTGTTGGTTACAGTATGTTACACACCTCCTTTTTTTATGAAATTTTAGAAACATACATGGTTTTTCTGCAGATTCCAAATATGTAATTTTTAACAAGAATACATAATTTTTATATTTTTATTATTTATATTTTTTCATCACTCCTCAACTCAAAAAACATGTGGTTAGTGTTTCATACATATCTCTTTCATTTCTCAACCAATTTGAATACAAATTGTATGGTGCACTAAAGAACACAAACCTCAACATGTTATAAAAAACCCATTTCCAAATAAGTGAATTAAGACATTAAAATTATGCACCCACAATTGACATAGCATTTTTGAGGTTTGATCACTTACATTAAAAAAAAAAAATATTATTTTTATTATTGGAGAAATAGTTGTGCACTATTACTATATGTTCTCTATATGTATTTAAGTTTTCTTAAGTTTATTCCATGATTTATTCACTCAAAGGTTGCCCCCACAAAAATATATACCTTATAATTTGTCCCAAAAATTAAAAAAAAAATTCCATTAAAAAATATCTAAATTTAAATAGTTAACAACGTTTTCAATAGGAAAAAAATTACATATTTGGAAACTTCATTCAATTTCCTACATTTCTTGTTTTTTACTCATTGTAAGATTCATTTTGTAAGTGTCTAAAAATATCCATGTAAGTTGATGGACGCCTGTTTTTTCAGTTTTCTATTGCATCTAACACGTCAAAAGAGACCCTCATCAACTTGCACACACCCTATAGTGTGTTGGAGACATTTACCATCATACAGACTCTTTTGGTCAAATTGACCTAGTTAAACCACTATCCTAATTTTAATTGACATCAATGGAGCATTAATTGCCATCATCCAGTCACACCCACACCTACCTACAGTCAAGGAGGATAACTTAGCCTTCTCCTATAGTTAAGGAGGCTAATTGGAGCACTCCGTGGGTGATCTGTGTGACAATAATGCACCTAATTACTAACTGGTGGTTACAATTAGCTCAATCAATTAGTTACAGTGAGTTAAGGTGCCTCCAATCATTAAATATATTATTTAATGATTATTTGTTATTATTTAATGAACTGTAGTCAACAAGGTGCCTCCACCCACTTCTGATGGTCAGTTCAGCTTCAGTTAACATCATCGAGGTTCATTGGAGTCATGGAGCACTAGCACTTGATTATTGGATTGCTATGACATGTGTTTGATCTCCTTCAGTTGATATTCAGTCATTTATTGCACTCCAACTTCAATTAGGGTTTGTTGAGTCAATTAGGGTTTTGGTCAAGTGGTTAACTGAGTGAGATTGAATGGTTGAGAGTTAGTTAAGCTAGACTCACTCACTGAATTCGAATTGTCTCCTTAGGTATTCAAATTCTTCATGGAGTTAAGACATTGATCATCATTGGAATTGTAACCCTTTATTGTTTATTAAATATACAAAGAGGAAACCAATTCTGGTTCCAATTATTTCCAACTCATGAGTATTTGTTAATTATTCTTTGATGATTTTGATTCCTAGTTCCTAGATCATGTGCAAGAATTAATATGATATGAGAGCTTACGGGGGGACGAAGAACAATCTCTCAAAAACAAGATTTTTGACAGATTTCTCCATGAGAAGTGAGCAATAGCTCAAAATTCCAGCACTGCACCAGAAGCCAAGGCTTACCACTTAATACCCCAAGTAAAGAACTTGTTGATCAAGCTTGCTTGATTGACTATGCTGGGTGTGATGAAATCCTAGAATGTGCAAGATGTCCGACCTTATAGTTCCCTTTTTATTTTGATTTGCAGGTCTTAACAGGTACAACTTCGAATGGACTTATCAATCCCTCTTCTCACCCCATTCACAAGCTATTCGGAATGGAAGTTGAAGATGATTGCATCTTTGAAGAGATGAGGTGTTTTTGAGGTGTCTATTGAACTTGGTAAAGAGTCTTATGAGAATGAGAATGACTGGATAAATGATGGTGATAGAGATTATGGAGCAATAGGTCTGGCCCTTTCTCCTAGCTTGTACTACCTTATTTGTTCTGCTGAATACCCAAAGGATGTCTGGACAATATTGGACAAAACCTTTGGCAAGCACAATGAGGATCATAATAGTACTTTGGATATCATAGCCAGCACCACAAGAGTTATTTTCTCAAAATTCTCAGCCTCTACTCTCTCTGATGAAGTTGTTCAAGATGAATATGAAGCAAAATCTTCTACACATTCAATTCAAATTGAAGAAAGTCTCCATGAAGTGACTCCTTCTCCTGATGCTCTGGAAGTTCATGAGATCTCTGATATCTCATCTTCTCATATTGCTGAAATAGAAGAAGACATTCGAATCTCTAATAGTGAAGAAAAATACTGCTTCACTTCCATGCAAATATTCACTGGTGATTTTGCTTTGAATTCTGTGTAAAATTTACAAATAATTGCTTCCAAAAGTGAAGAAAAACTTGATTTTTCTCCCTCTAATGTTGCTGCTGGTGTGAAAATATGTAAAAAATTGGATGCTTTGGAAGAAATATCAGATTATAAGAGTGACAAATTCACTCTCCATGATCTATATCTTCCAGCAAATTCCTACAGGATTGCATTCACCAATATTCAAAATTTTGAAGAAGAAGAAAACTGTGCATCTACCGTCTCGGTTGACCATAATTTTGGATCTGATATGAACCTTATTGGATCTGATATGATATTATTTGGATCTGATATGATATTTATTGGTTCAAAATTTCAGGTTCATAAACCTTCAGTACTGCTTGTAGCTGTTCTCATCAACGGTGTGAAGAAACAAGTACCACAAGTCTCCTACAAAACTGTTGTTGGGGATTTGATTTCATTTCACAGTTTTGGATCTGTTGTGAAATTATTTAGATTTGATTTCCATTCTGATATGATATTATTTTTTTCATATTTTAAAATCCAAGAGCTTTTGGTCATGCTTGTATCCGCTCTCACCAATTTCGGTGTGAAAAATCAAGTACCGCACTTTCTCCTCAAAACTGCTCATGGGGATTTGGTGTTAGTTTCTTCTTATGAGCTTGCTGATATTTTATTTTGTGAATAATTAGCTATTTCTAAATATATATCATATTATGGAGCTCAAGCATTCGCTCTCCAGAGTCCCAGGGATTCTCTGCCTTTGGTCACAAGCTCATCTCCTCACAGAACTAGTAAAGAGGAAGACATTTTGCATCCGCTTGGACACTTGCTCCTAACCATTGGGGTTGATTTTACCACTCAAGTTTGTTGTTCAAGGCTGAAACATATCATTTTCTTGAGTTTTCCACACATGGTTTGAATCCTAAAGAACCTTTTCTCTCTCTTCAGATGATTTCAGTTGCTCTACATGGGTCAAGTTTTCACCGTGCAGCTGTTTATATTTCTGATTCAGTTGAGTGCATTTTTCTTCTTCTAAAGTGGAATATTTCTCCAGACATATTCATTTTGTTTGGATTCAGAGGTTCACATGCACAGTCTCAGGATGCTACTGCATAGAAGAACCAATTCTTGATTTACTGCTTAGTTTGAGGGGGGGTATTTTTCCCATGAGGTTTTCCCCGTTTCTTTGGTTATATTAAGAAGTTACTTTATTGTACAGGGTGACCTATGGCCTTAGTTTCCGGGGCCCTAGAATTTTTATGTATCTATGTTTTCTAACTCTTCCTGAGTATAGCTTAAGGGGGGTTGTTGGAGACATTTACCATCATACACACTCTTTTGTTCAAATTGGCCTAGTTAAACCACTATCTTAAGTTTAATTGACATCAGTGGAGAATTAATTTCCATCATCCAGCCACACCCATGCCTACCTACAGTCAAGGATGGTAACTAAAGCACTTCGAGGGTGATCTATGTGACATTAATGCACCTAGTTGCTAACTGTTGGTTACAATTAGTTCAACTAGTTAGTTACAGTTAGTTAAGGAACCTCTAGTCATTAAATGTATTATTTAATGATTATTTATTATTATTTAATGAACTGGAGTCAACAAGGAACCTCCACCAACTTCTGATGGTTAGTTTAGCTTCAATTAACCTCATTGGGGTTCATTGGAGTCATGGAACACTAGCACTTGATGATTGGATTGCTATTACATGTGTTTGATCTCCTTCAGTTGAGATTCAGTCATTTATTACACTTCGAATTTAGTTAGGGTTTGGTGAGTCAATTAGGGTTTTGGTCAAGCGGTTAACTGAGTGAGATTGAATGTTTGAGAGTCAGTTAAGCAAGACTACCTCACTGAATTCGAATTGTCTCCTTAGGTATTTGAATTATTCATGGAGTTAAGCCATTGCTCAACATTAGAATTGTAACCCTTTATTGTTTATTCAATATACAGAGAGGAAACCAATTCTGGTTTCGATTATTTCCAACTCATGAGTATTTGTTAATTATTCTTTGATGATTTTGATTCCTAGTTCCTAGATCATGTGCAAGAATTAACATAGTGAATATTCTTCAGGCGTTAAAGTAAGGTCACATAGAGGAACGTATAAATACAGAATTGAAAGCAGTGAAAGTGACTGTAGTCCTAGGAAATGTAAGTATAAATCATACAAAGAAATCTCACGCGAATTTAGCAAGATAAAACATCCCATGTTTAATGGGGAAATGGAAAAGGGTGAAGAAGTCGAGGCTTGGTTATTAGGGATGAAAAAGTAATTTCATATTTATAAATCCTCCAATAGACTAAAATACTAGATGGTTATCTACAACCTAACTGGAAAGGATGACATTTGGTGGCACGGCATAAAAAGAGTCAAAAAACTTAAAGAAATGTGTTTACCCTCGAGACTCTTTAAAACGTACATTAAAAAAAAATTATTATTGGAATAGTATTATGAATAAAGACCTAAATGTTTTTAAGCAGTAAAACTCGGTTCAATGTCAATGAAATTTAAGTAGCAAATTTTGAAGTTTGCTAAGATATGTACCCTATATAATTGACGAAAATCCTAAAATAAAAAGGTTTTTAAGTTGTCTTCCCACTAGCTTTAACTATAGAATTGAATTTGAAAATCTAAACACCGTTAAAGAGTTAAATAGAAAAGACGACTTATGTTATGAATAAAGTAAAAAGAGAGAAAACATACCTAACTAGAATAATAAGAGAACAAGTAACTTTGATCAGAAGAGAAAAGGTTTTAAGCCTAATAAAAATTTTGGAAAAATTTTGAGAATTTCTCTAAGAATAATTACCAAGGAACATATTTTAAAAGTAAATCACAAAAAAATATTATATCACCAAAGGGTAGAGATATGCCGAATAATTATGTTAAAAATAATGAACATAAGGAACTTGTAAAGTGTTGGGAATGTCAAGGAGCACATTATGCAAAGCATTCTGTGAACATAAAAGAGAACTTCAACAATGTGCATACAATTCAAGAAGAGGAAACAATTGGATATTTAGCAAACCTCCATGGTGGAAGTACAAGGTATGATACAAAACCAAAGTTTTTCCATTTTGATTGACCCAGGTGTTATTTTAAGCTATGTGTCATTTAGCATAATGGAAAAATGAAATTTATCTTTGAAAACGTTTGAAAATTATTTCCTGGTCAAGTTGGCTACAAGGACTAAAAGAAAAGTAGTTAATTATGTTGAAATTTGTGATTTATTAATGAGTCAGTTCAAAACTCAAGTCAAGTTAAAGGTATTTCCATTAGGATCTTAAAATGAAGTTTTAATATGAATGGATTGGATGGAAAAACATCAATTAATTTTAAATTGTTTTCAAAAAACATTTACTTGTTTAAATGATAATGGAAAAAGGATTACAGTCAAACTTGATACCTAGGAAAGTTTCTGTTAGAGAAATATTAGGATTACAAATGAAAAAGATTGTAAAATATTTTTTGTACATATAATAAATAAATAACATATGGATAAAGAAGATAAGATGAAATTCGACAACATTCTAATCTTACAAGAATTCTCAGATGTTTTCCCAGAATAAATTCTAGGATTACCTCCAAAGAGAGATATATATTTTACGATTCAACTAATACCAAGAGTTATACCTAATTCCAAGGATCCTTATCAAATGAACATTTTAGAACCTAACTAATTAAAATTATAATTGCAATAGCTGATAGACAAAAATTATGTAAGACCAAGTGTATGTCCTTTGATAGTACCTACCTTATTCTTTAGAAAGGAAGACGGTACATTACGTCTATCTATAGACTAGCACCAACTAAAAAAATGACAATTAAAAATAGATATCCTCTACCACACATTGATGATCTATTTCATCACATACACGGAGTGACAATATGTTTAAAAATAGACTTGAGATATGGATATCATCAAGTAAGAATTAAAGATGAGGATATTTTTAAAACTTCTTTTATAAATAGATACAGAAACTATAAATTTGTGGTTATGCCCTTTGGGTTAACAAACGCTCGAGCAACGCTTATGCGCTTAATTAACAGTGTCTTAATAAAATACTTAGGTAAATTTGTAGTCATATTTATAGACTACATATTAATTTATTCTAAAACAAAAGAAGAACATAATGAACACATGCACATAATACTACAGGTTCTAAGAGAACATAAACTGTATGCTAAATTCAGTAAATGTGAATTTTATAAAGATAAGATACAGTATCTAGGGAACATGATATCTAAGGAAGGGATATCAATAAATCCAAATAAAATAAAATAAATAAATGTTTGGCATGTGTTGACAGGCATATGTTACTATGCACGTAACGAGGAAGACAACCCAGACCAAGATCCTTGTAGAAATTCAGGCCTATAGTAGATTAATTTCACCCACAACAATTAACAATTGATCATGCAAAATTATCAACAATGGAGACTGAATATGGAGCTGTAACACTAAATTGTATTAATTGAGTGTACAATAACCAACCCTGTAATAATATAGGCTGCTCAATATATAGAATACATGAGTAAATCGAATGCATAAGGAAGCATCCAAAACTAGCATAAAGAAGGCTTACGCAAAATAGGCAAATCCCCCATAGGTGTAAAAAGCTGATCCCAAATCTATCATGGAGCCCACGAATTGGCAAGGGCGCATGGGCAAGCTAATGAGTGGTAGAATGGTAGCTCATACATGCTTTTGCATGGAGAAAAGAGTGGAGGAGCAAGAAGACACAAAGCTAGTTCACCTCACCTAGTCTTGCTTTCCTATGTGCCTTAAAACACTGAAAAAGCAGGGAATAAAGCAGAAAAAGCAGATAGGCACCTAGGAGGCCAATAATAAAGCAAATTTGATTCCTAAGGCTTTCCCAAGCACTACATGAGTCAAATATGGCAAGTTTGACCTCTATGGATAGGCAATTAGCAACTTGCACATGGTGGGACTCACGGACTAGGAAAATAAGACAAAAAATAAATGAATTAATGTCTAAGTGGGTAATACTATGGGTTTGATTATTCTAACACCCCCCCTTAAGCCTCAATTTATGAGTAATAAATAAAAAATATAGGGCCTAGCAACAAGGCTTAGTCACCCTTTACATACGGCAATGTCCATACAACCAAGGAAAGAGGCAACACCAACTTGGGAAAATCCTCCCTTAAACATGGACTGAAAGAACTGTAAAACAAAATTGTAGAATCTTGTCTCCACTCATGCTTTAACAACATGATCAAAAATCCCCAGTAGTGATTTTATATTGCTGAAAGTCTTCTCACAAAATTATTTTGTGAAGATGTCAGCTACTTGTTCTGAAGATGAGCAGAAGAGTAGGTGAATGGTGCCATCATGCACAAGCTCTCTGATGTAGTGCATGTGAATCTCAATGTGTCTGGTTCTCTGCTTCTAAACTGGATCCTTGCAAATTCGAATGGTACTCTAGTTATCACAGTAGATGGTAGTTGAGTACTCAAGTTCAAAACCACACTCTCCAAGTAAACCCTGCAACCATAAACACTGAGTTGCTGCATTGACAACTCCTCTATACTCAGCTTCTGTAGATGAGAGTGCAATGGCACTTTGTTTCTTGCTTGACCAGCTCATTGTCCCTTCTTCAAGCATGAACACATAACCTAAAGTGGACTTCCTGTTAGTGCTATCACCTGCCCAATCACTGTCAGTAAAACGAATTAACTGAAGGTCATAATTGGCTTTATAGAAAATCCCATGGGTCCTTGTTCCCTGAACAAAGCTAAGGATCCTCTTTGCTGCTTTCCAATGGATCTCATGAGGATGATCCATATATCTAGAGGAAACACTTACTGCATAACAAATATCAGGTCGAGTATGTGTCAAATACAATAAACATCCAATCAACTGTCTATACAAAGTGTTGTTTACCATCGGTGGAGAATCATCTTCCTCGAGCTTCACTCCTGAAAGGAAAGGAGTTTTTATTGCTTTGCAATCTTGCATTCTGAATTTGATCAGCAAATCCAAGGAATATTTGGACTTGTGCACCTTGATTCCAGCTTTGGTTTGAGCAATCTCAAGCCCCAGAAACTGACTTAAGAGCCCCAAATCTGTCATGGAGAAGGCTTGTTTCATAGCTCCTTTTAGGGAAGCAATCTCAGCCTGTGAGCTTCCTGTAATGAGGAGGTCATCAAAATATAACACAATGATAATTAATGAACCATTAAATAACTTCAAATAGACATTCAAATAATATTTGCACCGAACAAAATTCAGAGATAGCAAGAAGCTATCTATCTTGGCATACCAAGCCCTGGGGGCTTGCTTTAGCCCATACAATGACTTTCTCAACCTGCACACAAGAGAATGGTCAGTATAAAAACCTTAGGGATTCTTCATATATATCTCCTCAGTGAGATCTCCATTCAGAAAGGAACATTTTACATCCATATGATGTACCTCCCATTGCCTTGATGCTGCAATGGCTAAAGATAGCCTGATTGAATCCATCTTTGCCACTGGGGAAAAGGTCTCATTGTAATCGATGCCATGAACCTGTGAGTAGCCTTTAGATACCAATATAGCATTTTACTTTAGTGGTGAACCATCAGCAGCAAATTTGGTCTTATAGACCCACTTACACTGGACTAACTTTCTTCCTGGAGGAAGATCCACTAGCTCCCATGTGTTGCTCTTTTGTAGCGAGTTGAACTCATCTTCCATGGAAGCTTGCCATATTGGATCTCCTGCTGCTTCTTCATATGTTTGAGGATTAGACTCCACCATCAAATATCATTTTTCATCAAACATAGGGTCCTTCATGCACAAACCACTCTCAAATTGTGATCTTGTCCTCCTTGGATCATTGGGATCCCCAGCTAGTTCACCTGCTGCATGTAGTGTCTTGGCTACCCATTTAGGCCTTGTGGGGCTGTTTGGGTCTGCAATAAAATCATATCCATCAGACAAATCAGAATCAGCATGTTCAACAAACTCTTTACTTAATTATTGAGGTTCAGGTGGTGAAGAGGCTTCACCAACTTCCACTGTTGCAAGGGGTTCTTCTTCAAACTGAACACACCTTTCAATAAAGGATTTTTTTGTGCTCAATTTTATCAACTTGTACCCTTTTGAATCTTCAGAGTATCCCACAAAAAGACACTCTTGGATTTGGGGCTGCAAAGCCTTCCTCTTCTCTGTAGGAATCCTGGCCCATGCCTTTGAGCCAAAAATTCTGAAATGGGTCACATCTAGCTTGTGCCCACTCCATGCTTCGAAGGGAGTCATGCCATCAAGATGTTTGTGAGGCACCCTATTCTGAATATAGGCTCCACAGTTGATAGCTTCAGCCCAGTACTTTGGTGGCAAAGTTTTGGCCTCGATCATGTATGTTGCCATCTCCTTCAGTGATCTGTTCTTCCTTTCTGCAACACCATTTTGTTGTGGTGTGTAGGGGATAGAATGCTGCATCTGAATACCTGCATTTGCATGATAGTTAATAAACTCAGTCTTGACATACTCACCACCATTGTCAGATCTGAGTGCCTTGAGTTTTCTTCCACACTCGTTTTCAACCAAAGCCTTAAAGACTTTTAATAGGCCAAAAACTTATGACTTGTGTTTCATGAAGTGAACCCAACAATACCTAGAAAAATCATCAATAAAGGTCAGTGCATATTTGTCCTGACTCATGGACATATGAGGGAATGGGCTGGCAACATCACTGTGAATCAGCTCAAGGGGTGCAGAGGTTCTCTCATTGATGGCTTTCTCAAATTTGTGCTCTGGGTGTTTTCCTAGGATACAACCTTGGAAGACTCCTTTGGAAAATTTTATCTTGGGCAACCCTATGACCATATCTTTCTCACTAAGATCAGACAAATACTTGTAATTTAAATGGCCAAATATTTCATGCCATAGCTTGCTATCTTCATTAGCATGGATAAGAAGAGCAGAGGGGTTTGAGTAAGGTAGGAAGTGTGAAAACATGTATACCTTTTGAGCATGATTCGCTACTCCTTTTGCAATGATTCTTCCACTTGAGATTTCTGTGATCTCAACTTTATCTGGTGAGAATATGAATTTCTTAGGAGACCCAGTGTGGGTCATCTGGTACACTGATAGAAGGTTGCAGGCGAGACCAGGGACATACAGCACATTGTTGAACTGCCCATGATCAAGATCTATTCTTCCTTTGCCCATAGTTTCAGTGAGAGAGTCCTCTCCCAGTACAATAGATGGTCCTTTCGACTTGTCCAGTGAGGAGAAGGCCTCCTTAGTTGAAACCATGTGCCTTGAAGCTCCAGAATCTATGATAAAACTGGGTGAGCTTGATGTGCCAGCAACTAGAGCATGAACTCTCTCTTTGTCATCAGAACTTGATCCTCCTTCTCTCTTCTTTGAGCTTTCTGGAAGGGAGATGCCATTCTTCTCCAACAGTTGAGTTAGCATATCTATCTGCTTTTTCATACAAGAGCTTTCAGTGTGATTTCCCTTCGAACAGTATGAGCACTTGTTCATATCACCTTTGTTTTTCTTCTTCTGGGTATTTTTCTTGGGACCTTGTTGATATTCCGGAGACTGCTTCTTGTCTCTCTTTTGCTCAGGTGGATTTTTAGCTTTCTTTTTGCTTTTTGAATCCACCCTCAAATCTCCAGCAACCAGAGCTTGGTCTTTGGAAGTTTTGATGGTGCCCATCATCACAAGCTTGTCTTGTTCTTGTGTGAGAGATTCCATGAAATCTGCAAGGCTAGGCATCCTCCAGGTTCGAGCTGTGAGTTTTGTGGCATAGAAGGTCAAAACAAAGACTAAGTATTCAGGTCCTAGCTTCGAGAAGATGGCCAACATAAGCTGATCATCTTTCTTTTCGATACCACACTGCTTCAGCTGCAAAACTAGTGCTTTGAACTTGGAGAAATATAGCTGTAGGGATTCAAAGCTACTGGGACTCAGAGAAATCAGCTCATTCTCGATCTGATGTCCCCTCATCTCATCTGTCTTTCCAAAAATATCAAATAGATTCTCCCATACTTGATCCGGTAAATTCAATCCATCGAGATGGAAAAGGAGGTCTCGGGAAATACTGAGACATAGGAGGCCATAGGCCTCATCTCTCCGATTGTGCCATTTTATCTTCTCTGCAGTAGCATTGGGCTCTGCTTCTGTAGCCATAGTCACCCTGTAGAGGCATTTCGCTCTCAACAATATCTCCATCTCTGCTTTCAATTCAAAATAGTTGAAGGGAGTCAAGATAGTTTTCTGTGAATCCATAGCTTTAGAAAATCTGTCCTGGTAGTCAGTAGAAGGCTCCCAGTCTTGATGTCGAACCTGCAAAACAATTTTTGAAGGAGAGTAACAACCTACAATGGCTCTGATATCATGTATAAATTCATGCCTGCAGTAGATTAATTTCACCCACAACAATTAACAATTGATCATGCAAAATTATCAACAATGGAGACTGAATATGGAGCTATAACACTAAATTGTATTAACTGAGTGTACAATATCCAACCCTGTAATAACATAAGCTGCTGAATATATAGAATACATGAGTAAATCGAATGCATAAGGAAGCATTAAAAACTAGCATAAAGCAGGCTTACCCAAAATAGGCAAATCCCCCATAGGTGTAAAAAGCTGATCCCAAATCTGTCATGGAGCCCACGAATTGGAAAGGGCACATGGGAAAGCTAATGAGTGGTGGAATGGCAGCTCATACACACTTTTGCATGGAGAAAAGAGTGGAGGAGGAAGAGGACACAAAGCTAGTTCACCTCACCTAGTCTTGCTTTCATATGTGCCTTAAAACACTGAAAAAGAAGGGAATAAAGAAAAAAAGCAGATAGGCACCTAGGAGGCCAGGAATAAAGCAGATTTGATTCCTAAGGCTTTCCCAAGCACTACATGAGTCAAAGATGGCAAGTTTGACCTCTATGGATAGGCAATTAGCAACTTGCACATGGTGGGACTCATGGACTAGGAAAATAAGACAAAAATAAATGAATTAATGTCTAAGTGGGTAATAATATGGGTTTGATTATTCTAAAAATCATTAGAGCAGGTTCCAAGCTGTTCGGGATGGTTATTTCCGACGGGTTTAAAGTCTCTGTTAGCCTGAAAGTCTAAAACTAAAGCTACTATCCTGATTAATTAGATTTATACTTATCTCTGTACGAGTTAATAAATGTTATTAATTCCAATATTTATCAGCTAGCTTAGATCAGTTTATGCTACAAAATAAATGTTAAATAACTATCGACAGAGTTGATAAGATACAAAAATACATTATATACACCTATACTTAAATACCAGATATGAAAATGATCTGAATATAACATGGCTACAAAGATTTGATTCAATAGATTTCTTAAATGATATAATTAACAGAAAATAAAATCTACTCTAAGTCTAATCATGATCAGGAGCATTAGAAATAACAATCCGAAATCGAATCTGCCAATGAAACTACTGCATTAAAAATATCGACAATATTCAAAATAAATTTAGAAATTAACAAGATCATACAATAGAAACAAATATCACCTATGTTATGATGTCAATCATCAAATTCATAACATGATATCTATCAGCAGATCGAAATCATCAAAATTCAATAATCATACAAAATATATTTGCAAAAATTCTTTAAAGAATATTTTGACAAACATTAATAATATAGAAAAAGGATGACAAGACCAAGAAATACCATAAACCATATGCAAAGTGTAAAAACTATAAACATATATTAAGTATCACCAGTTTAAAATATTGTAGCTGCAGACAGGAAACTATCTCAAGTCACAAGTAGATCAAGCCATAGTCTTGTCTTTTCGTTCCCTAAACTATCGACCCCCCATTCCCTATGCTATCTGCCCTATAAATAAATTTAATCTCCAAAATAAACAGTTCTAAAAAACTGGGGATAGCAAAATCGAGATCCTTAACCAATTTCCCATAAAAATGACAAGTGGAAACGTGTCATTTTTCAATATACGTAGAAATATTCGATCCATATCAATGAATCAAAAACATAAAAAAAATTGATCATGTAACAACACCTGGAAAATAGCTCCTGCAAAATCGATTTACTTCCAAATATATAGGGATCATCCATGCGATAGGGAATCATCAAAATCAGGGAAAGAGGATTCAACATATCACCTGTGATACTGCACACGCAAAAGAAATATAATTAAAACGCAAACACACAAAGCAAATCAAATAAACTAAATAATAAATAAATTAACACAAACAAAAATATCTGTAAATAGAAACTCGATTTTCAACCTATCATACTTCAAACCTGAAAAACATAAGTGCATCCCAAAACATCATAATTTCATAGGGGTGTTAAAGACCTAGATGTTTACACCACTCGATGGACTTTGCGACTGTCCCTTAAACTGCATAAGTGCAACTTGAGCATTAAGCTCCCGAACCTTCTCTTCATTTTTATCATTCTCATTCTGTAATTTAAGAACTCTTCTGATCATCCTGTTCTTGTGATTTCTTAAACGCAAGAGATGCTTGTCACTCAAGTCCACTTTCTCCTTTAACTTAATATTATCAACCTCCATCATATCGCGATTGGCTACTACTTCATTCAACCTTTCTTCCATCCTGCGTATCTTGTCCAAGAGACAGCTAACAAACAGAGGGTGCATCATATCCCCAACGTAATGAAAACTAGGTGAGCTTGTTTCCATAGGCTTCTCTTTAGTTGGAGGACCAATAATAGGATCCACCCGAACCTCTTTATTAAACGCAGGGAGGCTATCATCGGCAAAGTTAGAACTGAACTCATGTTCAACATGCTGATCATCAATAGGCAAAACAGGGTCTTCGGATTCATCATCAATCACGACAGTCTCAACACGAACACTATCAGTCACGAGGGGTTTGACAATATTACCTTTTGCCATGCTCCGAGTAAACCTTCCTATCACTTTAGATTTTGACCTATCTCCTCCACGATTGTAGGCTTTATCAACATTGTTTTTTGGCATAACCAGTGACAGAGTCGAAGACCTCCACACACGTTTAGAAACCAGAGGAGTGCTACTGTTTCTCACTAGAGAAGACATAGGATTATTGCAAGGATTGGGGCTTATGTGGCCAGTGGGTTTTGACAGCGGTTCTTGTGCAGATGGAAACGAAACACGACTCGACCCTTGATGTTTAACACACTCCTCAGGATTGTCAAACTGACAGTGAAAAAAAGCCAAAAAACCATTAAACTCGATGAATTCATCCCATGACCGGTCTGTTTTCGACAATTCCCTCTCAATTAACATTCGGACCAAAACATGGTGAAACAAACTATGACTAACATGCTTAGGATCCTTTTTAATATCAGCAGACATTTTAAACAGACTTTGCACTAGATAGTAAGGGAGATTCAAAGGAAAACCAACAAATGCAGACATTAAACTGAGATGGTAGATGTATGCTGAAGACAAGCGACCTTCACAAGTCAGGTACCTGTGGATTAAGTCCAGAACTAGGTGCCATTCCTTTTTAAAATATTTGCGAGCTACTCCAGTTCAGAATGATACCTCTTGACAGGGGTTTTTCAGTAGCTGCCGCCACTAAGTAATGTTCATGCACTTGTATTTAAACCACCTCTTTCCTGCTAATGACAGAACTATGGCAAGTGCAACTGATCGCTTGTCCACTCAAAACCGGAGGTCACCTACCTCAGCCTGAAAGTCAACCAAAGACACAGCAAAAACCCTCGTGACCTCAGGGTTTGAATCCTAGAATTTCCTTATAAATGGAAACCACCCAACAGCCTTGACCTTGGTTAACAGTTCAGGTTTTGAATAAAAAAGCTTCATCTCACAGGGTTCGACTCTCACCACTGGCACCATAACTAACTGCGTAAAGGAACGTAGCCACACACAGAACAAATACCACAGCTCGACACTAGACAACGAACCAGATAGAGAGCACTCGGAGTGCAGACTGAGAAAGAAAGACAAGTAATGAAACCTGAGCCTATGATAAACAAAATAAACCATGGGAAATCACAAGCTATACCCCTGTAAACTCGGCATGGACGAAAGCATTACCATACAGAGAGGGAATTGAGTAGATGGGAAATGACGGTCGAAGACTCCAGATAACTCATGTTATCATTATTTATTCGGCGTTAAATGATATGAAACCTTTCGTTGTACACGAAACAGGTGTTCGATTAACATATAGCCACGATAGAGGACAAGTACTGAGAATTAAATGTGATGGACAGAGTTCAGTACCAATGTAATGATACCATATCGACTTCACGGTAGGTGGATCGAATTCAGAGAATATTGCAACCTTATAAATACTTATAGTAACGAAATCAAATAATAAAATCAATCAATAATGTTTTGGATAAGATTTCAAGGTTAGGTTATGATAAAAGATATGAGAATTGTTAATACTCATGCTTTGATTTTTTAAGTGTAAATCCACCCAAAATAATAACTCCAAAGAAGCGATTTCATCAACTAATATATAGTTCACAAAGGTTGTTTAAAAATATGGGATTTCACTGATTCAGTAGCTAACGGAACACCATCTTATCAGTAGTTGGTGATTCAATCAGTTTACCATCAGAAATTCTAGCATTCCATCAAAACCAAATGGGATTTTGTTTGATGAAATATGCTTTTTTTAAGGGCTATTGAGCAGAGGCACAACAAATGGCGACTGGCTGGGCGGAACAGTTATCTATGTTTCTTAACCTGGAATCATGCACACAAAGAGATCAAAACCTTCATATAAACCATAATAAAGAGATCGCCATTTTAACATCTCAAACAGATTCAAGCATTTCGCAGTTCTAAAAATTACTAGAAATTTGAAGTTCTAATTGTTTATTCAATGAAAATCAGGTTTCTAACAAAAATCAGTCCATAAGAAGTAAGAAATTAAATGGATTGGTTTTAAAGAATAAAATTTCAATACCACAAGCATGGCCCTACTGCCAGCAGGCATCCATAGCCTCGACAGGGTTGCTTCAAAACCCACAGAATGCCAGTATCCCATCTGCTAGTTATAAATATACAATTCTGGTCAGGTTGAGTTGTTACCATTGTTTTTTATTTTTTTTTTTATTTTTTTTTTATTTTGACACTCTTGAAGGCCATGGTTTTGTCTTGGTAACCAAATAGTAACCATGTCAGTCACTAATCTACATCACAGTAAATAAACCGGCTCGCAATGAGACCTTTTATCCCTCAGTGTTTTTCCAAGGGCCATTGTCCAGGCTTGGTGACCAGAAATGACAATGTTACTGAATGAAAACCTATGATATTGAACAGACCAGCTCATTATGAGACCTTCTGTCCTTCAGTTTATTTTGAGAAAACCCTAACCATATCCAGAATGTAGTAAAATTCAATCTGCAATAAGATTGTCTTAGTAGATGGGGAGGCAAGTTCATTTCTCTTTACGAGAAGGGATGGCGTAAAAGATTTAAATAGATAACCTAAACCAATAATGCCTTAGTCTTCTAGGAAAAATCTTTACAGAGACCAGTATTGTTAATTAATATCAAACATGATTTAAGAGTTTCTGGTAAAACCTAGAATGATGAAAACCCATTCTCTGTTCAAGAAGTAAAACAGTATGGCATTTTCCAGAATGCTAATATCTTCATGCATGATTTACATATCAATTACAGAGCTTGAAAACAATCATCAATTTGAAATTTGATAGATTGATCAGATTCAAAAATACGCAAGTCAAACAGTTAATGAATAGGAGAAAATAAGAAAAATAAACAAACCAGAAAGGCACTAAAACAAAATCTACAAACCAAGCACACCACACGAGGTATATACAGGATAATCCCTTGAGAGGGATCAGCAGAAATATTTCTTAATCAGGTGACCATTTACTGGAAGGTTGTCGATCTCACCTTCCAGTGTCTGCAACCTTAAAGTGCTAGGACCAAGTTTTTCTGTAATAATAAATGGTCCTAGCCATAGGCATTGGAACTTAGTGTGTTTTCCTTTGTCTTCGTGTTCCTTGTCCCATTTTAGGACTACGTCACCTGTTATAGCGGATTTCACCACACTAGGTGAATCACACATTGTATGGCCTTCCCTTGTCCCGCTGCAGACTCATTACCCCCTTTGGACCACTTTATATCTTTTGATGTTACCTTGATCATCCCCAAAAAACATTATAATATTGAGATACGCGGCTTTTTCCCCGATAACCGCGTACATACGCGGATATTCCCTCGATAGTCGCGTACATCGGGATGTGTGCATAAATACAAATCCTTTTGGACTATTCCTTGACTTGGATCCGACTCATATGACTCCTGGCCTTCCATATGCCTTGAGATCACACGGATTCGACCCTTCAGTATCCCTTTGAAGAGCTATATAAGGAACCCCTTGGTACATTGAAAGCATAAGAGAAAGTTGAGAGCATCGAAACTATAGTCCATTGTTGCCAGAACTTTATGCTTGAGTCTGCATCCCTTTGGCCCTTGGAGCACTGTTGTGTTCTTCCCAAGCTTGCTCATTATTAGTAAGCTTGCTATCGAAGTGATGGAGGATTGAGGTGGTGGAGGCCCAAGTGGGGGATTCAGTTTCTCCGGTTCGCAGACGTGCCGTCAGAGG
>LPNX010017305.1:0-34372 GCA_001517045.1 Pseudotsuga menziesii
TATATATATATATATATATATATATATATAACTCATCCATAACTAACATACATCTTTCATATTAATATTATTCATGAATTTAATTTATTTTAAAAGTACAAAATTATATATATATTAGTTTAGCATTATGATATTAAATAAAATTGAGTGAATATATAATTTAAAATTAAAAAACATGAAAATGACAATATATTATTTTATAAAAAAAATGTGAAAAGACAATTTTAGGAATTATGAGTACTTGAAAATAACAATAATATTATTGTATGAGAAAGTGAATTGTGAGTATTTTACTTGAAAATAACAATAATATTATTTTATGCGAAAGTGTGAAATGACTTTTATTGTGAGTACTTTACTTTATGACTTAAAAGTACTTGTACCACTACCTTGGTTAACTATGGGTTTTCATCCACCATAGAAAATGTGACAAAGAAGCATTCTTAACTCATGCAATGCCACCTCAACCATGGGGGATGATGTCATATACTAGAATGTAATTGGTTGATTTTTATAGTACATTTTGGTCCTTTTGAGGCCCATTTTTGACCTCAAATTCTCTCTAATGCTTGTTTTTGGGGTAGTGGGGTCTGTCAGAAGTATGTAGTGTGGGTACTCGTTGGATGTGGAATCAAATTCCACATCCAACGAGCTCTCCTGGTCGAAATTTGAGTAAAAACACAGGGAGATATGTTGAAAATATGAACACAAAAAGTAGTTTTTTTCTTTTTTCCTCCAAAATTAATAAATATTATTTTATTATTTTAACTATAATTTTATTATTTTCCTTAGGTGGACCATTTTAGACCTCAAAATTCCTCTAATTTTAACTTCCTACTTAACTCATTCGTTAGCTCCTTTCTTAATTCCCTCTTTTTCTCCTCTTTTAGCGACATGTTTAGCTCCTAATTTCATTTCCAGTTTAGCTCTTTTGTATCGTAATATTTAGCTTCCTTTTTAACATCTAGTTTGGCTTCCAAGTTTACGCCTACTATCCTTAAATAGTTAACTTATTGAGGTCTTGGGGGTTAATGGCACATGCGATTTTGGGATTAGGGGATTTATGGATTAGGGGTGTGGGGATTATGTGTTAAGGGATTATGGATTAGAGTTTAAGTGAATAAGGGTCAACGACTAAGGGATTTGGGGCTTAGGGCTTAGGTAGTTTTTAAATGGTTAATGACTTATGGATTATGGGTTAAGTTATTAATATTTAATGGCTTAGGGGTTATGGGTTTAGGGTTTAAGGGATTAGCAAATATGGATTAGTCCTAAAGGGATTAAGGGGTTAGGGGATTTAGGGATTATGGGTTACATGATTAGGGCTTAATGGTTAAGGGAATTATGGTTCAGGGCTTAAATGTTAAGGGATTAGGGATTATGGGTTAAGCAAATAGGGATTAGGTATTATGGGTTTAGGGTGTAGGGTTTAAGTCTTATGAGTTAATGGGCTTAATGATTATGGTTTAAAGTATTAAATCTTAGGGTTAGGCAGTTTAATGGTTAAAGTATTAGGGGTTATGGGTTAAGGGATTAATGTTTAGATGCTTAGGGCATATAAGTCTATGTGTTAAGGGAATAGGGATTGGGGGTCTAGGGTTTAAGGGTCAATATATTAGGGGTTACAAGATTTAGGGCTTATGTTTTATGGGATTAGATATTAGGGGTTTAGAGCTTAAGGTTTAAGGGATTTTTTTTTAACAGAAACTATAAAAGGTTTTATATAAAATAGGCTGTGCACATCCATTCATTACAGAAAAAAGGGGGAACTGAGAGTTCTTGCAGTTCAAAGAAGGATGAAACAAAACTGGTCCAAAAGGAAGACCAAAGAACTCCACACAGAGTTTTTACATAACTTCTAAGGCTTGAGGTAGTATATACCCTAATAAATTGCTGACTAAGAAACAGACAAAAAAACATGAACTATTGAAACCATTAAAGATTGCATGGGTGCTTCATGGGTTGGACAACCGATTCTTCCTCCATAGGGTGGGCTATTGCTGCTGGAGTTTCAAGAGCCTTAGTGCCTTGATTCATGCTTACCAAACGCTGGAGGTCTTCTTGAATTCTATCCACCTTGCCCATGATTTCCCTGAGGTTGCTTTCAGTATCATCGATCCTGGACTCATGATTACTTATCTGATAAAAGGTGTAGCTGACCACTTCCCCCATATTTTTCACCTCTTGGGAAATTTCCTTGTTGTCCATAATGCCAATGGCCATAATTTCATACAAACGCATGAGATTTTTCTTCAAGTCTGCTAGCCTAACATTCTCGTTTTCCTGATCCATTCTGCTTTTTCCGGGAGAAATTGCTATTCTGGAGAAATTTCTGTGGAGACCCCGAACTGCACCTGCAAACTCTTGGGCCTGCTCATCAATGAAGAAACCATCAAGAATCGATTTAAGAGTGTTGAGTTCCTACAGGAGGGAGTCACGGTGTTTTATGCTTCGACAGGAGAGAGTGCCGACCACACCTTCTTTCCACCCTGAACAATTGCAACCCATAATCGAGTTGTTGCCTGCTAAAAAGGACTGGTCGTCAATGGAGAGGTTGAGTCCAGAACCAAAGTTCGAGAACCACAGAGAAACCCCAGCATGAGTAGAGCATAAGCAGGTGAAGAAAGCGGTGAGAGCCAGCCTTTCTTTTACCAATACCATAGTGAGAGGTAGAGATTCCCATGGGATTTCCTGCAGAATGCCCTCATCAACCCCTGAAATAATATCCAGTAGAATCCTCTCCGGAGAAATCACATAACGAACGGAGTGCACACCATTTCCAAGAGGAGAATGAGGGTGAGGAAGGCTTCGGGGGGAAGACATATTAAGGAGGACGAAAAGACCTGGAGCGTGTGAGTTGTAGGAGAAATTAACCCGAGGGAGATGGGTAATAAAACCTTCAAGGATCGAGGAATGGCTGATGCAGAGTGGGAGACACGCGGCAGGAGATTGGGGAGGAGTAGGACGATGCATTAAGGTAAGAGATTCTTCACGAGGATCCATGAGATTGAGGCTAGTGGTGAAAGAAGGGTACGTGGCGGCAAGGTGAGGAGGGGTAGAGCGACAAGGTTTAGAGCCTTCACATAACTCCTTAGAGCCTTTACATAAAACATTAGAGCCTTCATATAGATCCTTGGAGGTGAGTTCAATGTGGTGGGGGTCTAAATTTACATCCCACAAATTCATTAAGGTATGGGTTTGGGGTGTGAGTTTTGGCCATTTAGACAATAGTGACCTTGAGGTAAGGAGGCCCCCATATTAGCCAAAGCGTTAGCAGCAACATTATTTGTGCGAAGAATGTGATAGAATTCATAGTGCTTAGATAAGAGATGAGTGATTTTGTCATGCAGACGACGACACTTTATAGAGCCTGTGGTATATCCATTAATCATTTTATATATGATGTGTCAAGAATATCCAAGTATTGCAATCCTGGAGAAATCTTTGTTAGCTAGGATTTTCATTCCCTGAAGGAGAGCCAACCATTCAGCCTCATTATTGGTCCTATAGCCAAGACCCCAAGCGAAGGTTTGTTCAACTTGTCCTCTAGGATCCAGAAGGATCCCCCCCGCACCTGCCACCCCTTAAGATTTAAGGGATTATGGACAAGGGTTTATGTGATTAATTGTAAAGGGATTGGGAACTAGGGGATGACGAGTTTTAAAGGATAAGGGAGTATTGATTATGGGTTAAGGTCATTTTATTTTTAAATTTAAAAATATTTTTTTATTATAACGTTTATTTACAATATGTGATGTAAATTTGTATATTTTGTTTAAATTTAGATTGATTTAGATCATTATATATGTTATTTTAAAACATATTATTAATATTGAATATTCATGTTCTGATATGAAATGGGAAACTAAAATTGAGCTTTAAATATTCAAAATTTCACATAATTCTGGGTGATTAAGTTTTTCCTATTGTTTAATTCTTTTATTGTTAAGTTACATGCAGTAATATTTTATTAAGTTATGTGTCTTCACAAATATGTTGATACAAAATGAAGGGAATAAGGTTATGGAATTGAAAATTGGGGATAGATAGTTTAATGGTTAACTACATAGGGATTATATTAGGTCAAGGGATTAATGCATGACATCCATCAACCCCAAACAGTGAGTAGTGGATGGGACCACCGTTGAAATTTCTTCAAAATGTGAATGCATGCGTTGAAATTTTTCATGGTTAGACTAAGTGAAAGGCTTGACGGTATGGGAGGGTTTTAAGACTCAAGGAGTTAATTCTCATCATCATGGCTGTAATTTCCATCGTCATCGTAAAAATATTCATCATGACCAAATTTGTCTATCCATGGAAATTGAGATCAAACTCCACATACCCATCTCTGTAGCAAAACTGCTAATGAATATGCCAATTTCCATGTCTTTGCCTTTTTGCAGCATTCTTTCAGACAATTCAACCATGATTCTATGAATCCAAGACATCCCCAAATAATTTTATAGGATCCAACATACATGTGGTTTAATGGTTAATTTCTTAAGGATTATATTGGGTCAAGGGCTGAACGACATCGATCGAACCTACGCAGTGAGTAGTGAATGGGGCCAATGTTGAAACTTCTTTAAATTGTTCCTGTATGCATTGAAATTTTACATGGTCAAAATAGACACATCAATTTATTGTATGGGATGGTTTTAAGACTCAAGGATATCTGAGGTACCCACATAATATTTGAGATCATGCATGTTTCCATCAACGTTGAACATGCACGTCTCATTGTCATCATTCACCATTCTTGTTTATAGAATATTTCTCAGAAGTCTATTGAAATGTCATGGAACTTCTAATTCTCCCATGAAAAAATGTCATTCTTCAACCCCACACAGTGAGCAGCGAATGGGCCAACATTGAAATTTCTCCAGAATGTGAATGTATGCATTGAAATTTTACATGGTTAGACTAGGCGCATGCCTTGAAGATATGGGAGGGTTTTAAGACTCAAGGACATTAGTCCCATAATAATGGATATAATTTCCATCATCATTATAATCATATTCATCATGAACCAATTTTTCCATTCATGCAAACAGAAATCAAACCCCACATACCCATCTCTACAATAAAACCAGTAATGAAGATGTCAATTTCCATGTCTTTTATTTTTTCACATGGAATTCTTTGAGATGATTAAACAATAATTCTATTAATATAAGGAATCCAAAAAATACATTTCTAGGGTCCAACATGAAAGTGGTTTAATTTTTAATTTCTTAGGGATTATATCGGTTCAAGGGCTAAAAGACATTGATTGACCCCGTGCAATGAGTAATGAATGGGGCCAATGTTGAATTTTTTTCAAAATATGCCCGTATGCATTAAAACTTGAAATGGATAGACTAGACACATGTCCTGATGGTATGGGATGGTTTCAAGACTCAAGGATGTATGGTGTCCCCACATATTCTTTGACATCACCCACATTTCCATCAACTTTCAACATGCATGTCTCATTGTCATCATTTGTCATTCCCATCTATAGAATATTTTGATAGAATATTTGTCAAAATCCTATTGAAATTTCATGGAACTTAATGTTATCCATTGACCCCACATAGTGAGAAGTGAATAGGGCCAATGTTAGAATTTCTTCAAAATGTGAATGCATGCATTGAAATTTTACATGGTTAGACTAGGGACATGATTTGGCGGTATGGGAAGGTTTTAAGACTCAAGGAAATCATTCTCATCATCATGGATTCAATTTCCATATTCATAATAATCATATTCATCAAGACCCAATTTTTCCATCCATAGCAATAGAGATCAAACCCCCCATACCCATCTCTGCAACAAAGCCACTAATGAAGATGAAAAATTCAATGTCTTTTCCTTTTTCTTATGGAATTATTCAATATGATTAAACCATTATTTTAATGGTTAATTGCATATGGATAATATCGGGTCAAGGGATAAATGACATCGATCGACCCTGTGTAGTGAGCAGTGAATGGGGCTAACATTGAAATTTCTTCAAATTGTGCCTGGTTGCATCGAAATTTGACATGGTCAGAATAGACACATGCCTTGATTGTATGGGAGGGTTTAAAGACTTAATTATGTTTGATGTACCCACATAATATTTGAGATTGTCCACATTTCCATCAACATTCAACATGCACGTCTCATTGTCATTATTCGTATTTCCTGTAGATAGAATATTTGTCATAAGTCTATTGAAATGTCATCAAAATTATAGCTCGCCCATGAATAATGTCATCAATTGAACCCACATAGTGAGTAGTGAACGAGGCCAACATTGAAATTTCTTCAAAACATGAATGCATGCATTGAAATTTCACATGATTAGACTAGACACATGCTTTTAAAGTTTGGGAGGGTTTTAAGACTCAAAGAAATAATTCTAATAATGATGGATTAAATTTCCATCACCATTGTAATCATATTCATCATGACCCAATATGTCCATCCATGGAAACAAAGATCAAACCTCACATACCCATGTTTGCAGGAAAATAACTAATGAAGATGATAAAAAGTTGACAAAAGCTCAAACTGTGTGCATGCACAGTCATTGATAGATTTTGTCAAACACTTTAATGTACATTGATATTAAGATTAAACCGTCTAAAAATCACCACCATACACCCATGAAATACTTTTAGACCCTAAAATGTTAATACATACCATTAAAGTGCCTTAAAGAAGCGAAATACATGCATGAACAATAGGATGCAATTTAATTTCAAACACACAAAATGTTGGTCAAAATTGACCCATTCAAGAAGAATTTCATTAATAGGAAGTGAATCTTAGAATTTTACAACAACAGTCACTTTCATCCATTATACACTATATATTACAGTGAAATTTCAGAAATCTGAAACAAACTTTCACCCAAAAAACGTGTTGTAGATGACCTTGGAAACAACGACTTTCAACTACCCAAAACTGTCCAAAAACATAAAAACCACAACAACAATTTTTGCAGAGAAAAAAATTCCCATAAATCCAAGAATACATCCCACTCTTTTGCCTCACTTGGATGCCTAAAAAACTATGCCAAAACCAACAACGCAACCTACACTATCACTACTATACAACCTGTCCAAAATAATGGCAGAAATATTCTCTTCTAGGGAGCAACACCCACCTTGGAAAACATGCCCACCACCTTGAGAATCATTCCCTTCTTGCTGCTGCTGTTGTAAATATCTATTTTTAGCTGCCCTTCCTCACTCTTCTTGAACTTCATGCCCTTCTCTGATCTCTCTCGGAAAGTGTATGTAACAATGGATTCTCTATGTCCTTTTATCTTCAACTTAGGGTAACTATCGGCGACTCTTCATCTTCTATGGATGATATTTAATCTTAGTTTCAAGATCAACGGTGGAATTTTAATTTAAAGTTCACTTAAATCACTTAAGTGAACTTTATAAAACTACATTGGAATTCGAAAAGTCATTTTTCCCTAAATAACTAAAAAGACTCACTTTATGACATAAAGTCACTTTATAAAGTGAGATTCAATTGAATAAAGTACAACTCACTTTAAAAACATAAAGTCACATCAAAAGTAATTTAATAAATAGAAATTAATAAAGTCACTTATGAACTTTATTAAGACTACATTATTCCACACTTTTGCGTCCAAACACAAAGTGCAAAAGTTCCTCTCGAGCTATAAAAGATGACAGAAGATACTAATTTCCATGACTTTTCCTTTTTTCTTGTGGATTCTTCGAGATGATTAAACCATGATTTCATTAAGCTAATACATCCCGAAATAAGTTTCTAGGGTCCAACATGTAATTGATTGGATGGTTAATTTCTTAAGGATTATATAAGGTCAAGGGAAAAATGACATCGATCGACCCTATGCAGTGAACTGTGAATGGGGCCAATGTTGATTTTTTTTCAAATTGTGTCTGTATACATCAAAATTTGACATGGTGATACTAGACACATGTCTTGATGGTATGGGAGTGTTCTAAGACTCAAGAATGTCTGATTTCGCCACATAATTTTTGAGATCATTGATGTTTCCATCAACATCCAGCATGCACATCTCATTGTCATCATTTGTCATTCTTGTCTATATGATATTTGTTGGAAGTATATTGAAATATCATGGAACTTATAATTCATGCATGAAAAATGAAATCCATTTACCCCACACAGTTAGTGGTGAACGGGGCCAACACTTAAATTCCTTCAAAATGTGAATGTATGAGTTGAAATTTTACATGGTTAGAGTAGGTGTGTGGGTTGATGATATGGGATGGTTTTAAGACTCAAGGAAATCATTATAATCATCATGGTTGTAATTTTCATCGGCATCCTAATCATACTCATCATGCCCCAATTTGTCCATCCATGGAAACAGAGATCAATCCCCACATGCCCATCTCTACAGTGAAACCGCTAATGAACATGTGTCATGTCCCCAATTAAATAATTTCCAAATAAGACTATTTGCAAATAATGTTTCACCAACCTACTAGTTCCCTAGGTTGAGATGGAGACATAAATNGTACTTTAGTTTACCATATTCACATTTAATTGGGTGACATAAATGATAAATGCAGAGAAAATAAGGTGGCATGAGTTCATGAAGACACTTGGAATCTTGTGAAGACTTTTGGTGACTAGATTCCCAGCACACTTGGCATGATATTCATACAAATTCAAACACATGGGTAATGTAACATTATTGGATGGAAATGTGGTGTCAAATATCATATAATGAGCCAAGGAAGTTGAATTGGTAAAGGAGGGTAACTCGATGGAAGATTCTATGACAATTATGAAAAATTTAGACTTGATTGTATACATATGACAAATCTGACATGTCAGGGCTAAAAATAGGCAGCAAGAGGTTGACTTTGGGAATTAGAGGAAGCCATTGAATTGGGGAAAGAATTAGAGCATGAAGAGGAAGACAAGTGTCATGAGAGTTACTAAACCACTAAGGTGAGTTGGAGGAAGATCATGGAGGGAAATTCGACCTTAGGAAGCATCATGAAGTTAATAAAAGGATTTCATGAGGAAGGATAATGGATTTTTATCATTTTTTAATTGGCCTTTGGCATTTTGGAGAGCTTTTGCTTGTCCATTGCACGATGAGTGTTCATTGTCCCTGCTTGTGAACCAATATTGAGGGAGCTAGATTCCTTTCCAAGTTGGTTTATGGAGAGGCCATTCAGACCTATCATGGGATATTAATAAAGGATTTTTATTTGTATTTTGACTTTACATATAGTTGGATTCTCATATATCTCCCCATTCTCTTATTCCTTCTTCTCCATTCCCCAACAATCATTTGATGGCGCACTTGTTGGAGAGATTCTTGTGCCTTGCTGAGGATAGTTGATGGAAAATATTTTATTTATGATGTATGGATCTATAATATCATATCCATATGATCTGTAAGTCTAAATATCAGAAATACATGTATGAAAGGCTCGCATTCCCCATGCTCTTAAATAATTAGTTTTCATGGATTTGGATTCAATATTGAGGTAGATTTATATCAGATTTGTATGAGGACATTTATATGAGTTTTATGATGACAGGGAGTCAATATATGATTTATCACTTTGTAATATTATTTCCACATGCTCTGTAAGTTGAAATATCATAGATACATGTATGAAAATATTGCATACTCAGGCCCTTGTATCACTAGTCTTCATGGATTTTGATTCAATATTGAAGTAGTTTTATACCATATTTGTATGAGGGATATTAGATGAGTTGGATGATGTTGTGAAATAAATATATGATTTATTACTCTTTAATTTACTGTCCATACCCTCTATGGGTCTAAATCCAAAAAAATCATGTGTGAAAATCTTGCATTCCCATGCCATTGAATCACTAGTTTCCATGACTTTGGATTCAATATCGAAGGAGTATTGTATTAGATTTATGTGAGGGTTTTAATTTTAGTTTTATTCTATTAATAAATAAATTTGTATTCCATATATTACCACCATGTTCCATATTACTCTCATAACCATATATTCTACCTTTCCTATGTCAATTTTAGCTAGTAATGCAAATTTCTATGAAAGTTACCCAACAAATGTTGCAGATCATAATATACTTACAGAAATTAATAAACATGATTAATGGAATCAATTTATGTCTGATACTCATTCCCATACTATTTTCTTAAATTTGGTATTTTCGTACTTGATTTGGAGAGATAGTTTGGCTATCACCCTTGGGGGGATTTGAACACAATTTCCTAGTAATTTTGGTCTTTTTGTCATTAGCCCCAAAATTTTTTGTAGAGGTATTAAGTCTGATACAAAGTGTACATATACCATATTTGGAGGTTATAAGACTCGCAATACCCTTACATTTCAAATTTGGGACCATTCGATGAAATTTGGAACCTTCTATAGTCATGACTAGTTAAGCTCAAATTTTGCCCAATTTGTTCATTTCTCCAAATTTCCAAAAAAGGACGTTACAGAACATGTTGATTTCCATGTATTTTCCCTTTTCTTGTGGAATTCTATGATTTTATTATACCATGATTCTATTAAGATAATACATCTGAAAATACGTTTATAGTGTTAAACATGAAATTCGTTTAATGGTTAATTGCTTAGCGATTATATCAGGTCAAGGGATAAATGACATTGATCGACCCTGTATAGTGAGTAGTGAATGGGGCCAAAGTTGAAATTTCCTCAAACTGTTGCTGTGTGTGTCTAAATTTGACATGGTAAGACTAGAGACATTCCTTGATGGTATGGGATGGTTTCAATACTCAAGGATGTATGATGCAAAAATATACTAATCAACTTTTCATACATTTTTCCTAATGGTTTGGATTTACATTGTGTTACATATACGTTATAGGAAATTATATTTTTTATATATTTTATATTTAATATTTTTATTCAATAGGACCTTCATCCTAGTGAATTCTGAGTTTAACGAATAAGCTAACAAAATTTTAAAACGATTGGAAACCAATAAATGACCACTAACCAGGCAAGTCTTAATTTCTAGGTAATCCTAATAAGTTCTTTCAACAATTCATACCAAATTTTGAGCACTTTAAGGATGTCGCAATAGGTGATTTTTATCGAACCAAAGCGTGGACCATAAAAAAACATTTTTTAAATAGGGATTACAAATAATTATGAAAATTTAGAAGTCTTCCTCATTAACATTATTGTCTATAACAATTTCATCCAGTGTACCATTATCAATGTTCATATATTATTTCAAGTACTTAATATTATTCTTGCTACAACATCCTACTAAAGTGGTATTTTCATCATCTTCATCATCATTGAAACTTGACTGTAGACCATCTATATTGTTACCAGTTGTATTGGAATCATTATTTTATGTACCATCCATATTGTTGTCTTCTACAAGATCATCTAAGTTCCCTCTTGTGCCTGAACTTCCATCTTCAACATCATCATGGATGCCAATTTTTTCAATGTTATCTAATCCCTCTCTCTCATTTTGTTGGCTATCATTTTTCTATTCAATATCCATTGAGGCATCATCAAGTACATGCCTTAGCCTTGGATCATAATGTATGACAAATACCCATTTTGGGTCCAAAATATCTTCATAGAAAAATACATGCACATGAAGGACATGCACATATTGGACATACATTATAATTTTTTTATTGATTAATAACAACACACACACACACACAGACACACACACACACACAGACACACACACAATAAACTATTAATTAATAAATTAATGATCACTATCACTTCTTGTTTGAGTTAAAGAAATGCCTTCTCACAATGAATTGGTAGACATAAAGATCCTTATCCTCCAGTAGGAACCTTGATGAATCAATAGAAAACAATACACTATGGGTAACATGTATATGTTTCCTCTCAAATAACTTGGTTGAGGAAAGGCCAAGTCATATGTTATAACTGTGGGAAACCAGGACATTTTTCCCGTAATTGTCAAAGTCCTGCAAAAACTTGTACATATTGTAAAGCTTTTGATCACACTGTTGAACAATGTCCACAATTAATTGAAAAATGACAGGCTAGAACTGTCTTAAACTCCAACTTGGTGCAGAACCAAAATCCAAACCCCAATCAGAACATTCAGATGATCTCTGTCGAACCCAGAGAACCTAAAATTACTATAGTGATGAGAGGAGGTGTCGTGACAGGTGTAGACCATAATACATAGCATGGAAAACCACAGGTAAGACCCGCAACACAAAATAAAGCACCACTAGATGTCTAGAAGAATAAAGAAGTATTTTTGGAGGTGCAACCAGAATTCATTAATGATAATCAACCATCGACATCGGGACAAATAAATACCATGCCCGAACACTTTGAACAAATAACCAGGAAGCAACTAATGAATAAGGTTAGTAAGCTTAAAGAATTTTTCAAAAGTTGTTTAACACTAATCAATGATAAAGATGATGTCGCAAAAACTGACAACTTTGATAGAAGAAGCTACAGATGACCTGCAACCTGAGAAAAGAGTCAAACACATCGGGAAGAGATTAAAAACAGATCGATAACTAAGAATGACTACGCACATATGAGACTATGATATGGATTATATCATACTAGATTTGGGCTCGAATGTTAATATTTTAACAAGATAAACATGGGAGCATCAATAAGCCACGACTGTACTGGTATCCCATTCAACTAAGGCTTGCGAACCAGTGGAAGGCTTGACCAATTGGTAGATTAACCCAAGTACATGTAGAAGTTGAAGGTTGAAGAACGTATGCATATTTTGAAGTAATCGATATTCTCGATGACACAAATCCATACCTTGCACTTATGGGAACTGATTGGGCAATAGAAAACCAAACCATTATAAATTTCAAAAAAATAATCTTATCATTTGAAAATTATGAGCTAAGGGTGGTTGCACCAATTGATTCGCTTGAAGGGAAAATATATGTTGAGCTCGTAAAGAGTGAAGGACAAGGAAATTATCTAGATCAATTATACAATATTATGTCCTCAAAAGAAGATTATATAAAACCAATAGCTAATGGAAAACTGAGTGGGTGGAGTGTAATTTCGTGCACAACTGACTCAAGTGATGCCCTGGAAAACTGGAAAAATAGGTTACATGAAGTCTCCATGAGAATATGCTCAAGAATCACAAGATCTTTCCAAAGGGTTGGAGCTAAAGCGAGTGATCTGCCTACATATGATAGGATACCCAACCTTGCATCTTTTCTGATGGAGTTTGAAGAAAAAGTGATAGAATCACAATAATTTTATGCTTTGTACTTTTTGCTAAAAGCTATGCCCGCTAGATGGTGGGGTACGTATAAACAGTATATCTCCGAATGGACACAGTGTAGAAGATTAATGGAGATCAGATTTGGAGAACAAATCAGTTATACTGATAAGAAGTATACAGGACTAACAAATTATGTGGATCATATTGAACATTGTCACACCAAATGGAAGGAATATTTGCAACAAGAGTGGGTCCATCGATTTAATCCACACATTGGAAATGGTATCATGAAACTGGTACACATCAATAGAACTACGGCGAGGAACTATCAAATGTCAAATTTTAGTTGCAAGCTTTACTCATACATTTGAGTTCACAAGTGAACATCCAATAGTTGATGTTGTGCTACAAATAATGAAGGAAAATATATTTATAGAAATCAAAGTCATAGCTACCAACTACCATCAATGCATCACGCCAGTCCATCACTAGATGGAATGTTACAACATTATAGGAGAACCAGATGATGATGAACCACTTGACATAAACATACTTGATTCAGAAGGTATGTGTGTAGTTGAAGGAGCTGGTATGTCCAATAACCAATTCTTGAGTCCGCCCAAGATAAAGAAAGTAAATATTGGCTCCCCTGAGAACCCAAAATTTGCCAATATTGGATACTACTGGGATGATGGGATTGTGGGAAAGATCATCGACTTACTTCATGAATTTCAGGATCTGTTCCCTACCAAATTTTCAGAGATGAAAGGCATAGTCAGAGACCTTGGTGAAATGAAGATACCTTTGCGGCCCGATGCAAAACCAGTAAAAAAAAGACCATACATATTAAACCCGTGCTACAAAGATAAAGTTAAATATGAACCAGACAGAATGGATTAGTCCCATTGTAGTGCAAGATAAGAAAAATTCAGGTGAAGTGATAATTTGTGTTGACCTAAAAAAATTAAATGATGCTTGCCTACATGATCCATTTCTGACACCATTCATAGATGAGGTCTTGGAGAATGTCGAAGGATAAGAAATTTACTCATTCACTGATGGATTTTTGGGATACCATCATTTAAGAATTGCGAAGGAGGACTGATACAAGACCACCTCCACAACAGAATGGGGATGCTACCAGTACACGATAATTCCCTTTGGACTCAAGAATGTGCCTGTAATTTTTTCTAGAATTGTAGTTGCTGCATTTAAATATTTTATACATAAATTTCTTGAAGTCTATTTTGATGACTAGACAGTATTTGGTATTGTCAAAGACCATATTGAGAGCCTCAAAATGATGCTGGAACGGTGCCGCCAGTATCAAATCTACTTGAATTTGAGGAAATGTGCTTTTTGTGCCCCGTTTGGAGCTCTCTTAGCCCATGTGGTCTGTTGTGATGGAATTTTGGTAGATCCATCCAAAATTTCCATCATCTTAGACTTACCATCGCCCACAATGATTAAACAATTACGAGGAACATTAGGACATATGGGATATTAGATTAAGTTTATAAAGGGATACGTAGAAGGGACTTCCCTGATTGAAATATTGCTGAAAAAATATACTAAGTTCCAGTGGATAGACGAATGTCAAGAAAGTTTGAATAAGCTGAAGAACAAGATGGCTACTGCGCCAATACTTGTATTTCCAGTCTGGAAAAAAGAATTCCATGTCCATTTTGATTCATCATCTGCTACACTTGATGTGGTACTGACATAGCCAGGGGAAGGTGCAATTGATCACTCCATTTATTTTTCCAATAGAAAGCTATCAACAATAGAGAAAAACTACACCACAACAGAAAGGGAAGGACTAGCGATGGTGCATGCGTTGCAAAAATTTAGCCATTATTTACTGGGTGGACACTTTAATATGTATACTGACCACTCTACGCTCAAAGTTTTGGTCAATAAGACCGTGTTGGGGGGGAATATATGTTGATGGCTTCTCCTCTTCCAGGAATTCAATTTTTAAATAATTGTTAAACCAGGTAGGTTGGATTTGGGACCCGATCATCTATCAAGAATTGAAAGTGGAGAAGAACCTACTAGCCTAGATAATAATCTTCCTGATGCACAACGATTTGTGATAAATGTGTTTAAAGATCAATACAAAGACATCATACAATTTATGAGTACAGGTATGCACCAAGTGAATTCACCATGACACAAAAGAAACAATTAGTAGTACGAGCTGCATATTTCCAGTTGATTGTTGGACATTTGTACAAACTGGGCCTCGATGAGATACTCCGACGCTATGTTTTAGAATACGAGCACCCAATGATATTAAGTGAAGCACACACTGGTGTTACAGGAGGCCACTATGAAAAAAAAGAAACCATAAGAAATATTTTACAAGCAGGACTATGGTGGCCCATCATACATGTAGACGCTAGAGACTATTATCATAGATGTGATATATGTCAAAGAACTGGGAAGCCATCTCGAAGAGATGAAATGATACTAGTACCACAAATCACATTACAGGAATTTGATAAATGGGTTGTTGAATTCATATGACCTATCAGTCCAATAGGAAATAACATTGGAGCAAGGTATATTATTGTTGCGATTGATTACTTGACTAGATGGGCGGAAGCTGCGCTAGTAAAGGAATGTACTGCTGTGAAAACTGTGAAGTACTTATTTGAAAATGTTGTGACAAGGTTTGGTTTCCCCAAGATTTTGATCAGTGACCAAGGTACGCATTTTGTTAATTAATTGATTGATGAATTTCAGATACAACATAGAAGAACAACTTCGTATCACCCTCAGGTAAATGCAGTTGTCAAAGCATTTAATAAGATTCTGGAAAATGTGCTTACAAAGGTTTGCAATGCGCGACGGGATGACTAGGATCAGAATATCTATGTAGTATTATGGGAATATCACACAACATGTAAGAAGATGATATGCCAAACACCATCAACCCTAAGATTTGAGCCCAAAATCTAACGAAAAAATCCAATCACATCCGACAAAAAGTACTGTTTTGTTGGATTTCAATTGCAAATTACGATTTTTTTTTTAACTGATAGAATTGGTTGCCTAATTTCTGAATTAAAATTGTATTATCAGATTTTCGACACCACAGTAATCGTATTTGCGACACCAAAATCGTCAAATTTTTGATACCACAGTCGTCAAATATGCGATGCCATTTTGTCGGATTTGTGATGCCATTTCGTCGGATTTGCGACGTATTTGGTATATTTTTTTGCAACGGTAACTAGGATTCTTGTAATGGTAACTAGGCTCCATATCATTGATTAACTGATGACTGTTGAATTTCAAAATATATAAATTATAGAAACAATCTGACATGTTTTCTATAGAAGTTATGGGCGGTTTGTGAAAATTATTTTATTCCTCGACGAACGATTTTCAGAAATATTGATGTGTGGACCTTGATTTTTTAAGATCATTGATAGTCTTCATTCAATATTTTTGTGATAAAATGTCAAATAGAAATATTCCTAATCCAAATGAACAAAATCGACAATTGCTTGCTAGACTGTGGGATGTAGCGAAAAGAAGGGACGATGGGAAATGTTATTGTCCATATAGTCAATGCAGGGGCCTTAAGAGGAGAAGAATATTGATCACAACAACTAGAAAACATTGTAGGGAATATGTACATGCTAAGGGGGGCATGAATGAATATCGTCCATTTGTAAGTTTAGCAATATAAAGTTTTTTATATTTTTTGCTTTGGTAAATGTATTTAATGTTTTAAATTTCTTATATTAACTTATATCTACTGATGTATTCATGTAATTATAAAGGAAAGACATCTTATGACATATCGTCCATAGGAAGTGCTTTCAGAAGAAGTACCAGAGGAACATGGAGCTATGATTAATGGAGAACAAGTTAATGATCCTATTGAAGAAGATGATCATACTGATAACGTAGTTGAAGATGATGGTGCAAATACATTGATCCATGGTTAATTTAATGTTATAATGGATGATGATGATGACGATGATCATGCCAATATTGATTACTTTAATGATGTTCATGAAATACTTCTTCTTGAGAAGGCATACGAACCCCTTTATAAAGTCTCCAACACAAATCTTCTCTCTGCTATATTGTTGATAATGAACTTGAAGGTTATGAATGGTATTTCAAACATATCAATCACACAGATGTCAAGGTATGTAAAATAATCCATCACATATATATGATCATGATAAAGGTTCTCTTTGTTCGTCTAATAATTGTATTGTTAATTCATACTTCAAATTAATACGGATGAAATGTGTTTCATTAATACTATTTATATATTATATTAACTCAATTTTTATTTTAATTTGATGTAGCTTGAAAGCTGAATTTTTGTTACCACCATCAAATATTTTACCTTGCACATATCGAGATTTATTTGTCATCATGGAAGAAATTTGAATGCATTATTAAGCAATTCATGCATGCCCAATGACCATGCTATATATTATAATCAACATGAATTTGCAACAGAATGTCATATAAGTAGATATCGAACATATCAAGTAAAAAAAAAGGCACCTCGCAAGGTTCTTCGTTATATTCCCATTATTTCATGTTTGCAACGACTGTTTAGGTGCAAAAAAATAGCTCAATTTATGGATTACCATGCAAGGAACATAAGTCAATATGATATTATTTGAATGCCTGCATATGGTTCTGCATTTAGAGATATGGAGGAAAATTGGCCTCACTTTAAAGATGAACTTCACAATCTTAGGATTTCTTTGGCAGCAGATGGTGTCAATCCATTTGCAGAGATGAGATCTGTTTACACGATGTGTCCTATTTTTGTTATTAACAATAACATTCCTCCATGGTTTTCAATAAAGAGGGAGCACATAATGTTGTCGATGATTATTCTAGGTATAATATTGTGTCTACAACTGTTTTATTTTTAATGTAGTTGTGTCATCTCATTTCTCGTATTTTATTTCCTAATGTCATATATATATATTTTATTTTTCGCTTGTGCATGGTTTATATATCTAAATGGTAGTCATAATTATATATTTTATATGTTCAAATCAATCAAGTAAGTACCATTTTAAAGATATGAATGTATATATCGATCCTCTTATAGACGTGCTACTAAAGTTATGGAATGGCATCAGTATGTATGAGGTATCTAGACCAATACAACAAAGTAAATTTCAATTCCATGCAATTCTTGTATGGACAATACATGATGCCCCAGTGTTAACCCATTTTTGTGGTTTGTATTTTTAAGTTCCACTTTAATTGCATTTAATTTTATGAGCTAGTTAATATAGTACTATGCACACATGTTTTTATAAATATTCCATTCATTTTATGTATAATTATAATTGACATAGATATTCCATATCTTTATGTAGGTCTTCAGACAAAGGGAAAATTTGCATGTTTAGTTTGTCGTCCTAAGATCAAATCTCATCGCTCAAAAAGATTAGGAAAGGAGGTGTTTGATGAGTATAGGAAATTCCTCTCTAAGAATCATAGGTATCGAACAACAACAAAAAATCTATTCAATGGGAAGCAAGAGACTGCATTAAAACCACATAGAATGACACCTTGCTTATGGAAGTTGCAATATAATAGAAATCATCAAGCTGGTACATATGGATCATCGTATATGAAATGTTATGTATTTATTTTATTGTGTGTTGTTTACTATAGTGGCCATTGATTTATGTAGTTTCTTTATAAACTACGGTTCAGGATGTTCGTCGTGATCATGAAGGAATTAATGGGCTTCCACGAAGAATGAAAAGTTATCCTAAACAATTCAGTAGGTTTCCCTACTATGAGCACCTACAAATTTCTCATCTGTTTGATACAATGCATATCGAAAAGAATGCGACCGAAAAATTATGGCGAATATTGGATCTAAGGAGCGACAATTATCAAAATTTGCAAAGACATTCAAGAAGGAAACCATGCAATGAAAGTTGTCATTCAATTTCATAGCAATGAATAACAAATTAATATAAACTCACTTCCATGGATGTTAACGCAGCATCAAAGTAATGTTGTAAAAGAAGTCACGCGGAAAATTAAATTTCCCAATGGATTTTGTGCGAACATGAAGAATATCATAACAAAGAAAGGTGATTTTGCGGGGGTGAAAATGCATGATTAACATGTCTTCATGAAGGTAATTATTATGGTATATATATATATATATTCCAATGCATATTGTTGTTATTTTGTTTGTCTACTCTTTGTTTAAAAACTGATGTGGTTTGTATATTGTTACAATATGTTCTACCTATCTCTCGCCCGGACAACTTCGACAACAATGTCTAACAAGTTATATATAATCTTGGGAAATACATCAGGTAACTAGCGGTTTTTTGCATGTGCTTAGTGTTTGTTTAATTCAAAGTAGAACTTATATTTGTTTTTTGTGCACTAATTCATGTTATGTAATATAATGGTTTTTTTGTTAAATATCGATATTGGTTTGCATCGCTTGTAGATGGTTGTCATATAAAGAAATCCATAAAGAAGATATAAAGTATTGGAGGAGAGAAATTCCTCGTCTCATGTGTGAAATGTAGAATCATCTACCTTCGACATTTTTCAATGCATAGGAACACAACCTCATACACCAAGTCGAGGAGATTGAATTTTTGGACCTGTGCACCCAAGGTCCATGTAGATGGTTGAGAGGCACATGAAATTTATGAAGGGTCTGGGTAGACAACGAGCACATGCTGAGGGTTCTATGATGGAGGGATATATGGTATACACAAACATGTTGTATATTAGTGAGTATCTTCCTAATTTAGTGTCAAAGCTCAATTTACGCCACATTTTTTATATGGACTCCAATAACAATTTTGAAGGGGAGTACATGAAGGGAAAAGTTAGATCGAGGAAGGTGAAATGTAATTATTAGCTAGTGGATATTAATTAATATAATACATTAATTGAATGTTGATTTTTATGTATATATATCATACATATTCTATTTTTATATTCAATATATTGCATCAATTAAGAGCATATACTTTGTTAAGATAATTTACATTTGTATTGAATTTTAATTTTTATTGTCATTAAGCAGTTGGTCGAGAGTGGGATGCAATTCATTTATACATCGCAAACAATCTTGTCTAGATGAAGGTATGGATTGAATGATGTGAATAATATGGTCATGGAATATCATGGGAAGGTGTGGCTTCATTAGTTAAAGCAACACATCACAATGGAGATACCAATGTTACACAAAGGGAAATCGATTTAGCATATGGTTTAAAAGATAAGCAGGAAATCATATTAATCAACCACTCTATTTTTTGTTGTTGCAAATTACATATTGATGTACATTTTTATTTTTTACTTGCATGGCATAAACATGAACTTAATCATAAATATTGAATCATTGTGTAATATGTTTTGTGCATGGTTTGTTGTAGGTAAAACACCATAAGGTTATGGTGTGAAATGGAAATAGATATCGCATGAAAAAGTTGGATGAAACGAAGAAAACATCAGATTATGGGATATCTGCATTATTTGAGGTGACCAATGTTTCCTCTAGAAGTGAAAGACATCCATATTTCTTAGAAAATCAATACTGTGGGTATCTAGAAGATATTCGTCAGTGTGACTTTAACTCCTTCAAGGTAGTTTTGTTTGTTGTCAAATGGTACATGTTACAATTGAATCAACATGACCCCAATAGAACTATTATTGAACATGATAATGGATTTACCATGGTAAATGCAAGGTTGTTTGAGCCAATAATGGAGCCCTATGTTATTCCAAGCCAATGTGAACATGTATTTTACTATGACGTTCCAGGTAAAGCGGGTTGGTGATTTGTTGTGAGATATGATCCAAGGGGAAGGGAGATAAAGCATAACCTAGAGGAAGGTAATGAAGAGGGTCTCAAAGAAGAAGACAATGATGAATATCATGATCAACATGATTTAGATTATCATGTTCCAGAAGAATATGTCAAAAAATTAGTTTAATCAAATGATGTAGCAGACAATGTCTATGAAGATGATATCGATGATGACATGATGATCGTAACTAACATAGATGACGATGATGATATGCCCAATCCTTACAATGTTTAATTTGGATTGGATGATACAAATAATGACTTGGATGAAGAAGATGATGAAGTCTATTGGAGTGTGCGAGGTATGCAACAATATATCTACTCTATGTATTTTGATCAAATATTGCGATAGAAATATTATTGGTACGTGTAAATTTGGATTGGACTTAAATTTGGAATGGTTATAACTTACACATGCATTGATAGTGTGGGAGGGTTTATAGACTCAAACATGACTGACTCTAACAATTCAAGCAGCAAAAACCATACCTATAGATTAATTAATGTGCTACATCATCACCATCGTCATCATCGTCATATTCATGTGATCATGATATTCATCATCATCATCATCATCATCATCATCGTGATCATATTTATCGTCAAACATGATTGATATTAACAATTTAAGCAACAAAAACCATACCTATAGATTAATTAATGTGCTACGTGGGGCCAATGTTGAATTTTTTTATATATGCATTGGCTTGATATGAAATTTGGCATGGTCATGATTATGAATAAAATAATCATAATCATCATCATCGTCTTCATCATCATCATTATCATCATCACCATTTTCATCATCATCATCATCATCATCACCATCTTCATCATTTCATATGACATCAACATCGTGATCACCACCACCACCACCATCATCATCAGTAGCAGCAGCATCATCATTTTCATCATAACTAACATCATCATAATCATCTTCATCATCATCATCATCACCATCATCATCATAACCATTGTCATCATAATCACCATCATCATCATCATCATCGTCATCTTCATCATCATCTTCATCATCATATTCATCATCATCATCATCATCATCATCATCTTCATCATCACCACCATCATCATCATCATCTTCATCATCATCACCATCTTCATCTTCATCATCATCATCGTCATCGATGTCATCATCTTCGTCATCTTCAGTGCCAAGAATGACTGACACTAACAATTTGAGCAGAAAAACCATACCTATAGATTAATTAATGTGCTACGTGGGGCCAACGTTAATTTTTTTTATATATGTTCTGGTTTGGTCTATAATTTGTCATGGTTAGACTAGACGCATTCATTGATGGTGTGGAAGGGTTTCCAGACTCAAACATCATCATCATCATCATCGTCGTCGTGATCATAACTAACATCGCCATCATCGTCATCGTCTTCATCATCAAACATGACTGACACTAACAATTCGAGCAACAAAAACCATACCTATAGATTAATTAATGTGCTACGTGGGGCCAACATTGAATATTTTTATATATGTGTTAGCTTAGTCTAATATTTGGCATGGTTATACTAGACACATGCATTGACAGTGGGCGGGTTTCTAGACTCAAACATCATCATCATCATCACCATGATCATAACTAACATCATCATAATCATCATCATCGTCGTCGTCGTCATCATTATCATCATCTTCATGATTTCATATGACATCAACATCGTGATCACCATCTTCATCATCATCATCATCGTCATAACTAACATCATCATAATCATCGTCATCGTCATCATCATCATCGCCATCATCATCGTCGTCATCATCATCATCATCATCGTCAGCATCAGCATCATCATCATCATCATTTTCATTGTCATCATCATCATCATCATCATCTTCATCATCATCTTCGTCATCACCATCATCATCATCATCATCATCATCATCATCGTCATCTTCATCATCATCACCATCTTCATCTTCATCATCATCATCGTCGTCGTCGTCGTCGTCGTCATCTTCATCGTCAAACATGGCTGAAACTTGAGGTTCCTATAAACTATTGTTACTTCACCTTTTTAATGAGAAATGATAGTTCAATGGAACATGCATATTTTTTTGTTCAAGGAAATTTTAGATGTATCTTATCATATGTTTATATGACGTTAGTTCCACATTATAAACGTCCCTTTTAGGACGCTCATTCTACTTTAGGTCCAAGTTAGACATGGCTTATTAGGGGCATTTAGCTAACCTTAATTCCACGACGGCAACGTCTCTTAAGAATTTCCATCCCATGTTAGGTCCAAGTTAGGCATGGCTTATTGGATGTTCATCCAATGCTAGTTCCATGTTAGACACGTTTCTTTTTAGACATTCTTTCCACGTTATGTCCAAGTTGCAAGCTTGTGTTTTTGGACGTTCATTCCACATTAAGGGACTTCACTTTTTAGACATTCCACTAAAAGTACCTAATGGTTCTTTTGGACGTGAATAAATACATAACAAACGTTTCTTCAACTTTGTCGAAGACATAAATCCATGGAATTTTCACCAATTTTACAATCGATGTCAATCTGATGAAAAACTGATCGAATGAGGCAAATAAATCCAATAGTGAGGGATGAAGAAATCTCATAAATTATAAGGGCTTCTTAGGAGGAACGAACATAAATAATCAACGAATTAGGACCAATTCTTCCAACATAACCACATTGTGAGTGCTTATGTCCCTCATATCTTCTATGAATGTCTTATTTGTGCAATATTAGACATGGTTGAGATAGTTTGAGGGTGATTTCAAGGTTTTATACCCAAAGAATTTTTTTTTCCAACCATTCAATTTAGATAATTTTGGTGTTTCTTATATATTTTTTTCTTTTTCCAAGGCACATGCTCCTTTCCTTCCTTAAGGAAATGTGTGTATTCCCTCAAAACCATGTTTTTCAATGGATTTTGGGATAGATTGAGTTGGTAACTTGTATTGAGGAGGGACCATCAATTATGAAGGACTCTTATATATGATTTAAGGCCTATAGTAGCTATTAAGGAGACTCTTCATATGGCATTAAGGGATATTCATATGGAATTAGGAACATTTGGAGGTCAATTAGGGAAATATGGATGCCATTAGGGGTTCTATGATTCCATTAGCTTCACCCATATCCATTAGGATCATTAGGGTTCCATTAGCATCACTAAAGTGCCAATTAGTGTTATAACAACTAGTTGTTCTCTAACTATTCACATATTCTTTATGTTCCTTGCAATTATCTATTTGTAGCTCTCCTTTAGTATCTCCATGCCATTTCTTCAACTTAGAACAACATTAACATCTTCTCTGATTATTTTTCTCACTTATTTTTATACTCAAGTTTCAATCATATTGTGATACCAAGTGGTATAGCGAGGAGAACAATGATCTTGATTCTCCAACAAATCTAGAAAATTAATATAGTAGCTTGCTATACATAAAGATTAGAACAAATGTACAACCTATGTCTTTAATTCTTAATAAGTTACTTACCCATAAAAGACAAAATAAATCACACAATCACAAGAGAATATATTTACTCATTCTCATTAATTAAAGTGTGAATACACTATAGAATCACAATCATAACTCAACACTTTATTATGGTTCAATAGAAGATTCTCTACAATGTTAAACTTTGGTCTCTAAATATTTGAATTATGTATGGAAAAATAATAATTAAATAAACAGAAATATAAATAAACAAATAAAACTATACACAAAAAATAATAAATAAATAACATATAAATAAATAAACAATAAAACAAAACATATAAAAATACATATTTACACTCATTTTTCACTTACCCTCCAGGTAAGTCCCCTCTCGTGCATTAAAAAAAGACTCCATTTTTCACTTAACTCCTGAGTTCACTCACATAATCGGTTCCTTCATAGGTTGATACTCTGTGATTTACTTGTTTTCTCTCTCGGTTCCTTCACGGGTTGATACTCTACAATTTCACTTATTTTCTTTGTCAGTTCATTCACGGGTTGACACTCTACAATTTGAATTGTTTGCTCTGTTAGTTCCTTCATGGTTTGATTCTCTGTGATTTCACTTGTTTGTCGGTTCCTTCATAGGTTGATGCTTTGCGATTTAACTTGTTTTCTCTGTTGGTTCCTTCATAGATTGATACTCTGCGATTTCAGTTGTTTTCTCTACCAGTTTATTCAGTATTATTCCTTCACGGAGTTGACCACAAACTTCTCTGCATGAGTTTGTGATTGAAACACTGTGACTGGTTTCAGGACTTCATTGTGACTTTTGCTAAATTGACTGCAAATATGTCTTTAGCAAGTACAAATTTATATCCCCTTTTTCCGCTATATTGATATGATCATGCCACGTTCATACATCTTAAATACTCTCAGTGATTTCTACATTTTACAATTTAGGTCATAAAAAAAATGCAAATACTGACTGCCACGGACTAATGGAAATATTGATAAAAAGCCGCTGCTACTCACTTTTGATGGGTGGGTTCCTCCATCAGTCATGGTAGTTGTCCCTATTGTGTCTTTGGATATTCAATAAGGTTTGCTTGCATTAATGCTTTTATAAGATTTCGATGAAGTATCGTAAGTAAAAGAGTTTTATAATATTTTCAAGTATTTCTATTTACAATTGGTTGGTGCTTGTATCCACTGGGCATGGAGTCAAAATTATTTAACGCACACGTTATGTGAGAAGAAAAGAGCAAAAAAATATTTTCTACTTAATAGGGAGGCTGACCTAATGCTATTGAACAACTCATGCAAAAAGAAATTCAATAGGGAAATGATAACAAATAATCTTGTTAAATAATCACTTTAGCATTGAGCTACAACACTAAATGTAGGAAGTCAATGAAAGAATCCCCATAAACAAAACATGAATCTATAAGAAACATGTAATAATACCAACCCACAATTAGTCACTTGATTATAGTGGATTTTGTGTAACTAACATCCCAATCATATAAACAAGAAGGAAACTCTGGTAGTTATCAAATGACAAATTTAATTACTATCTGCCCCAACTCCTAGGAGATAGAATCTACAGTAAAATATTAAGGTAAATTGCCCCTTTGAAGCTTCAGATTGCAGCCTTGCAATCTCAACCTAAATTGGAAAGAAAACAAAGTAAAGAGATGTAATATCCCCTTTAGAGTGATTGGAAAATTTTTCTAAGTATCCTCCTAATGTGCTCGCTTGATTGGATTTATACTTCTGCTGAAACCCACTAGTTCATTCACAGTTTTCATTTTCAAGGCTACTTCTTGGACTGTCTAGAATATCACTAACTATGTTTTTTGTGTTTCGAGGTGAGTGTGACCATGTCTACTTCAAAATTCAAGTCCAGAATTCATATATCATATTCTGCTTCGAATATTGCTTAGATCAATGGTGAATACTTCATAATTTTCCCATTGCACAATTACAACAATGATGACAATTTGGAATATTACATTTATCATTGACTTCTAAGACCCCAAACTTACCAACAAAAAAGATACTAACTGCAACAGTATAGCTGATTTTGATAATTACAATAACAGAAAATGTAATAGTGAATAGTATGACTCTATGACCAGATGTTACTCACTTGTCTTAATGCCTGAGGGTTGATACTAACTATTGGATGTAGTTGGAAGCCCCCAATGGCAGTCCCAGGTGGTAAGAAACTCTATATAAGAGATGTAATACACAAGAAATGCCAAACACTAGAAAGGGTTTCAATAGCCTCAATGCATTTTAAGCATTTGTTCTAACTACTAGCCAGTTTCAATAGCCTCAATGTATGACACTGGACAATTGATCTAGAATATGGAATTAATGGAGTGTTACATAAAAACTGCTTTAATTAGTTAATCACATATCTTTGTCCTTACATTTCTTCTTCTGTTTCATCATTTTTTTCTTGCACTTTGTCATTGGCTCTTCTTATTCTTCTATGCACAAGAAACTATTTGTACTCTAAAGCTGGAACTGAACCAAAACTATTATGGGCGTTCGGTGGAAAATGCTTCATATATACATGTTAGAATTCATATTCGAGCCTATTTTTCTTGGGATCATTTCCTCTTGGCACATTTTTCCCTGCTTGGTTACAGTCCTTGTCCCGATTGACCTCTGGCATTTAATTCCCTTATCTTTTTCCTAGTCTTCCTCTACCTTTGTTTCAACTGTTGATTCTATCTTTTCTCTGTTTTGCTCCTTACAACTTTGGAAAATGTGGACCTGGTTGTCTATCACCTTGCAAAGCTTATTGTGACTTTATTTGAACCAATACCATTCGTAGATTGAGTGAGAACTAGATAATACTTATGTTGTTCTGATTTTTTAATATGAATAGATAATTTGAAAATTCCCTATTAGTATTTTGTTATGGCTTTGAATGGGCATTGGGTAGTGAGATGAATACACATTTCCTTGTGAGGAGTATGATGACCTTATTCTATATTGAAATGGAAGCATTAGAATGTATTACTTTCAAATGTTTGATTTTTGGTTTTAGTCTTTACCTTTTAACCCATAATTTTGTGTTTCATTTTCTTGCATGAGATATTATAGTCTCACTCTAACGCAGTAATGTCATTGTGTTCATTGCTTTGAACTCAAATGTTACTCTTTCATACAAGTTCTATTATCACCATTGAGAGCTTAGTTTGATGCTCTTGAGATTACATAAGATAAATGTCTTTAACCCTGCTTTTCCATTGTACACTGAATAAGTGAAATTTGAAAATATGTTCCTTGTGTAGGTTGCACTAGATAGGAAAATTAGTGAACCCTTCCTGCTTAATGAGCATTTATAACCTTACATACTTCACTTTCTCACACTTAGTTGTTGTCATGCAATATTGGACACAATTTTGACCTTTGGTTCCATCCCACATCTTATATATATGATAAGATGAGATAAGTATAATAATGTTGGATAAATATGACAAAATTATGCCAATAGTACTAGAAGAGTACATAAGAGATAAAGTAAAAGGTGGGAGTGCAAAAGCATATTCTAGATCAAAAGCAATGAATGTGTTACAACTCTAACATGTGCTACTAATTTGGTTGTATAAAGAGCACAAGGGAATGATGAAGTACATATGTGTTGTTACTAAATGTTACTATTATATATTTCTACATGCAATCACACTATAGTGAACACTGAAAAAAACCTATGGTGATGTATCGAATTGGATAATATTGTGAGATGTGATCAGTCATTGTGAGGTCATGCTTGTCACATGGTACCTAGCTAGATAAGAAGGTGCACCTGTAATGTCTATTTATAATTTTATTCCACTGTGATAGGATGTAGGTTATTAATCATCCAACATTATTATTTGTGTTTCTTGCATGTTAATGTAATGGGAAAGTCAATTGAGTAGGGACTAGGGATCTATGGTACACGCATAAACACTATTGTTTTCCATTTGGTTAAGGAGATACTAAACATGAAGGTATAATATTGTCTACCATGCTATACAATGGGATGTGTCGGGTGACATTAAGTTCTCAAAATCATTGACAGGTGTTAAGTAATACATCATTCATGAGGTATTGGGATTCTATTTGTCTTGTGAATGTAGGGCCAATGTGGCAAGTCACATTATTTGAAATCTTGTTGTTGTGTGACATATCACATAGTGTATCATTTAGAGCACACAACATGGGAGGGATATTGGGCGGATATTTATCTTATCTACAATTTCTGGCATATCACCTACTCCAGGAATGTCGTGGCATGTATGACATCATTGAAGGAAAGTTTGAAGAGGAATCTTAAATTGTCAGTAAGTTGTTGGTATTTCTACAGGGAATAATCCTTTAGCTGATTTCCTTATTCCATAAAAAGTTATTTCCATGTTCACTCAGAATATGCAATTGCAAACTCAAGATGACAATCCATCATGAACGTTGGGTGATATCATACCTTCCTTTTGTAAATCCTGGTGCAAGAAATATGTAGAAATATTCTACAATGCACTGGTTACTGTTATCTCCTAAAATAACCAGTCAGTTTTTAATTATTTTAGGTGATAGGTTTGAGTCCAAAAAATTATTTTAAAATTTTTTAGAGTCAATAAGGAGGTCCTCGTTCTTAGTGCTAAGTCAAAATTTTTATTCATTTGAGTCTTGGCTTCAAAATTAAAAAAAAACAGGTTTCGGTAGCTAACTCTGTTTTGTAGAGGCCAGTTAGCTGCCGAAAAGGCTCAGTTTCGGCAGCTAGGAGGGTTAACTAGAATTATGTTAGCTGCCGAAAACGATCTCATCAGCAAAATAAAAAGCTCGTGTCCGTACTCGACTTCACATCAAGCGAGCCTGTTTTTTGCCGCCGAAAAGAAGATTGGAACGCATCTCATATGACCATCATGAGGTTTAGTGTTTGATAAGCTGCCGAAAGCAAGTCGTGAAGCACCCACATCATTTCATCTCTGACTGCACAGGGTTACACAGAAGTTCATGATGCATACTTCCATCTAAGAGTTATTCGCAAGCTGATCGCTTCATAATTTCACACGAGCTGGATGATATCATAAGTGATCACTTGCTGGGCTCATTCGAATGGGCATCTTATTTCTCAAACGTTGTGAGCAGACCCAAAGTCCCTGGTTTTGTCAGGTTATCACGCAGTTGAAGTTCCTGTTCCATTCAGGTGTTTTTCATCAAAGTAGAGCATCGATCCAGGGGTATTCTCATCAGGACGAGATTCCAGCACGGTGTCTCTCTATTATCTGCTACAAAAAAGAAATGCTCAGCTCATGGAAAAAACAAATCTGCCACTCAGGACAAAGCTAGACGGGGTCTGGTATCTCGAGTCCCATCCACAAGTGGCCGAGTTTTTCAAGTCTGCAAACGTTTTTGACTACTGTGAGAGACTCACTAGCTTCAACCAGCCACTTGCTGAAGCATTTTCTCAGAGCTACAATGGGAGAACAATGAAGTTTGGCAGAGAAGAGTTTCATGTGGATGAGGCAGCTATATCCGAATGTACAAGTCTCCCTAGGACAGGGTAGTGTTGGTTTAAAACCACTAAAGCCTCAGATATTGAATTCAGGTCATATCTCCTACCAGCCCATAAAGAAATCATTTGGAGAAAGGATATTCCCATCACCTTTCTTGAACCTCAATGGCAGGCTCTTTTAAAAGCCATTTTCGTTTACATAACTTGTGAAGGCCGATATCACAGGGTGCTGCACTACCACTTCAAGCTGTTGAATCATTTCACAGGGAGGGAAAGAATAAATTTGCCATACTTCTTCCATAAGACCCTCACTAAGATGGCAAAGCAAGTCCAGGCTAAGCCAATCAAGATAGAAAGCAGGATCTCTCACCAGGGTCTCATAACTTTGATGATCAAAGAGCTTTTGAAGAGGAGAAATGTGGAATGGAATTATTTCTTGTTTTGGCACGAGTTCCCCACAGAGTTTGCCAATGAAGAGGCAGCCGAGCAGAGTAAGGGCGAGAAGAGCAGCACTCCCAAAACCAGCAAGAGAAAGAGGAGAGCCATCTCTCCCCAAGCCCAAATGGAATCCCCTTCCTCATCAAGCAAGAGGAGAAGGTCAAAGAGAAAGCTGGTTTTTGAACAAGCTGAAGGGACTCCTCAAGGGAAAAATCCACTAAACCTCCCCTACTCAGGATCTGAATTTGGAGATGAGGAAAAACAAGGAACAGAGCTGCCCATGGAAAGAGAGAAAAGTCAAGACCCTCCCTTGACTAATGTACCAGGTCCCGAACCCTCCACACCAGATACCAATAAAATCAATAGGCTGCTACAGGAACTTTCCCATGCAAGACATAGTGAGAAGCAGGTTAAGTTGCACAACGCAGAGCTGATCGGTAGGAATATGGCACTGCATGATCAGAGCCAAGAAATCATCGAAAGACTCAAGAAAACAATCGAGAGGAACACGATGCTGATAAAAGAGAATTCCAAGCTCTACCGCAATCTCAGGACGCTCAGGTTAAAGTTGAAAGAATTGGAGGGGACAGAAGTACAACCAGTAGCTACAGAAGCACCACCATCTGGTCTAGATGCATTGGCTGAGGTGGCCACGATTCCTGAGGAGGTAACACCTATGGAAGCTCAGCAAAGACAAACTAAAAGATCGACTAGATCAAAGGGAGCAGCTTCAAAGAAGTCCTAGGGACTGATCACGGGCTTGCAGGAAAGCATCGTTTTGGTTTCATAAAATTTTGGACAGTTTTTTAGCTTTCGACAGCTTAGGCGAGCCTCACAGAGCTCATTAGCTGCCAAAAGGAATGACTTTCGGCGGCTAAGACATGAAATCAACAGAAGAGTTAGCTGTCGAAAGCCTGTTTTTGCCAATTTTCTCTAATTTCGCCCAGATCTCAGTTTTGTGCGCTGAACTAGCAGAAAGCTGATCAGAATGAATGGATCATAAAGTATTTTATCAATATCTCAAGGGTTTTGAGTGAGTTTTAAATTAGTTGGGCACTTTTGGCTAAGTTTCAAACCTTGTTTTGAGGAACAGCTCTATAATCAAGTTTATCGTGCACCAAACTCCAACCACCGAGCCTTGGGAGGCCAGCTGCTCTTCACAAACCACCGAGCTTTGAAAAGAGATCTTCATATCATCATTTCCTTGATTTTAGGGATCAGTCCCTATCTTTTTGCATTTACTGTCAGTTAAATGTTTTAGTTAACTCAACAGATCCATTGTTTTAGGATCTGAAAACTGTTTGTAAAGGCTTTAAAGGCCTAAGAACTCAGACTTGAAAGGGGTTGAATTTTGGATGTAGTAGTCTACTATTGTACTCAGATTTCTTATGCTAATACAGATCACAGGTTTCTTTCAGCTTTGGTGTCAGCTTTCCATTTTCCTTTCACTATTATCTGTGTTATCTAGCTTTGAATGGTTTCTTTTCCATTGTTTAGCTCATAGCCTGATGTTAGTTTCTTGAATGTCTCTTGAGCCCTACTCTGTACTGGTTTAGTTACATTCCTTTTCTTCATCCATTTTTAAAGTATTTGCTGATTAATCAACTCTTGAGAGCACTGTTTTATTTGTTTACCATGCTAAATGTCTGAATGCTATACTCGGATTGAGTCATCCCATTGATCCACCCCTTACAAAAACACAAAAAAACATTGAATTCTTAAGTTACCAGGCATACCTAGCTTATAACCCTAGGTAGTTTCCTGGAGTGCTAACAAAATGGCACCGCTGCCGGGGAGCGAGTTGAGAAGCTGAACTTCCTGGGAGATGACATAGATCTATTCCTTGATGATAGACAAGGATTAGACACTTCACTGGTTATATATCTTCTATCTGGCAACTCCACAACATCATTCTGGCTCCAAAGAGATCTAGTACCAGAGCGAATCCACAAGGACCCCTGGTGTCTCCGGTGTCAAATCCAAATCAGATTTTGAAGAAGGGGAAGAAAATCAAAGGTCAAGCTGTACAAGAAGGTAAATCTGATAACCCTTTGTCCCACTTTTTCAAACCTTTGGCTGCACCCTCCCCTAACTTTGTAAGCTCAACTGCTGTCACTTTCTCTGCTGTACCTAATACCACGATCATCATGGCTGGGGGAGGGGGAGCAAATATGACCCGAATGGAACAAATACTGGCTAACAGATATGCTCCACTGGTACTAGTACTTCCACTGTCTCAAATGCCTGTCGGGGACTACCAAAAGTATATGCCTAAATTCTTTGGGCCAGGCAACTACACAGCAGAAGAGCACCTTGAAGCATTCTATGCTTATGCAGAAAATATCAACATCGAAGCTGAAGACGTTTGGATGAGAATTTTTGTCCAGAGCCTGGATGGAGAGGCCCGAAAATGGTTTAAAACACTGCCATCTGCTTCTATAGGAGACATCACCGCTCTTGATGATGCCTTCTTGAAGTATTGGGGAGACAGAAAAGATTACCTGCATTACATTACTGAGTTTGGAAATATCAAACGGAAAACGGGTGAGTCTGTATCTGATTTCACCAAGAGGTTCATTAAGATGTATGAAAAGATCCCTGAGGTAGTCAAACCTTCCGAAACATCTGCTATGATCACATATTCTGGAGCCTTCGATTACCAATTCTGTTTGCTGCTCAGAGAGAGAGATTCTGAAACTCTTGTAGCCATGCAAGAGGCTGCCCTGAAAGTTGAATCGAATTTGTCATCTTCCGAGAAATTGAAAGCAAGTTCCGAGAGGAGGAAAAGGAGTGAGGAAGCCTCCTCTTCCTCCAATTCAAATAAGAAAGTTGATAAGTTGGAAAGAATGCTGGAAAATCTGACCTCTGAAATGGAAAAGATTAAGATCAGCAGCAAATCTCCTGACAGAGGGAGAAATCAGAATCAATTTGAGCATCCAAATAGGAATCAGAACCGAGCTGATTACCCAAACAGAAATCAGAATTGGAGAAGGAACCAATAGCAGGTCCAACTTTTGCAGAGAGAGAGGAATCCCGCTGATGATCAGAGAATCAGGGCTCCCTTCCAGAATGTAGTGCTTGATGAAGAAGATGAGGAGGAGGTTCAAGAACTTGAAGAGGACATTCACTATGTCGAGGCTGAGTACGGAGAGATCTACTTGACCGAAGCTGACTATGAAGGGTCATTGTTTGATCAGGAACTGAACCAGCTTTATGAAGATCAGGCCATGCTGCAAACTGATGAACTGACTGGATATAATCTGAGATCTAAAAAGAATGTTGGAAAACAAAATACTCTAGTTCCTCTGAAAAAGACTGCTGCCCCTGCAAAGCAGCCAGCCAAAGAAGTTCAGAAAACATCTCAGTCACAGCCCATGGTAAGAGCAAATCCCTCTGAATCTGAAAAAAAATCTTCGTCTTCTTTCAATTTACAAACAGAAATTCAAAAACTAAAAATCCCTGTACCTCTTATTGAACTCATGAAGAACGAAGCCTTCCGAAAGGACATTTGTAAAAGTCTTGATCACAAATCTGTCTCTTTTTCCTCTGACACCATAAACTTGTCTGATGATAAACCCAGCATTGTGCTAGGCCCTATGATTGAAGAACGAGATGAAAGCTGTCCCCCTTTTTATGCCTCTTTGAACATCCATGAAAAGACCTTGCACAATTGCCTCCTCGATTCAGGTGCTTCCCATAACCTGATGTCAAAAACCGTCATGCATGGACTAGGCTTAGAAATCACCCGCTCTTACCATGATTTGTTCTCCTTCGACTCCAGGAAGGTGAAATTCCTTGGGTTGATAAAAGACCTTGCTATTTCTCTGTCCTCTGCCCCGATGAAAACCATGGTTATGGATGTTGTTGTGGCTGATATCCCGCCCAAGTTTGGGTGTT
>LPNX010017305.1:34680-81861 GCA_001517045.1 Pseudotsuga menziesii
CCAGAGCAGGGGTTGTATTCATCTCTCCTTCGAAGGAGAAGACATAGCTGTCATTCAAGCTGAATTTCCAAGTAACAAACAATATTGCTGAGTACGAAGCCCTGCTGTTGGGGCTGAATTCAGCCAAAGAGATGCAGATTAAAAAACTACATGTCTTTGGGGATGCTGATCTGATTATTCAGCAGGTCAACAAATCATTTCAGGCAAAGCATGTGAGGCTCAAAGCCTACAGGGACGAGGTACTCGATATTATCCCTTCTTTCTCTGAATTAAAAATAGCACATGTACCTAGATTGATGAACGAAATGGCTGATTCTTTAGCTGTTTTAGCTTGTAATTTCATCCCTCCTCTGCCTCCTAAACTGTCATACGAGATTCAAGTAAAATATCGGCCTTCACTGCCTGATAATGTAGAATTTTGGAAGGTGTTTGAGGATGATGCAGAGCTGACCAGGTTTCTGAATGTTATAGATGAATTTGCTGACCTAGAAATTGATGAAGACAATCAAAATGAACAGGCTGCCAAAGAAAAAACCAGATTTAAAGGCAAAATCGGGGCACACAAAATAGTCCAGCTTTCCTCAAACAGAATCCCGAAGGGGCTGGTACCTTTGGAGAGACTTTTCGACAGCAATGATGTTGCTGTTAAGCTCGAGAAAAAAGAGAATGAATCTGATAGCTGTCCTCTAAACTTGGCCAAGGAATCAGATCCAAAATATGTGAATTTGGCATCCCACTTGACAGAGCAGTAGAGATCCGAGTATGCTGGCCTCTTGAAAGAGTTCTCCGACATCTTTGCATGGAAGTACTCTGATCTGAAAACTTATAACACAGAGATCATTTAGCATAGAATCCCACTGAACAAGGATACTACTCCCTTCCGACAGAAGCTGAGATCATTCAACCCAATGTTGCTGCCCACAATGGAAAAGGAAATTAAAAAATTGCTTGAGGCAAAGATCATAATCCCGCTGAGATATTCCGATTGGATTTCCAATCTTGTCCCTGTGAGAAAGAAAAATGGTGAAATCAGACTCTGTGTCGATTTCAGAAACTTGAATAAGTGTTCTCGAAAGGACAATTACCCGCTGCCCAAGATGGAACATATTTTGCAGAAAGTTTCCGGGGCAAGTGTCATGTCCTTCATCGACGGATTCTCGGGGTACAATCAGATTGCTGTCCATCCTGAGGACAGAGAAAAGACAGCCTTCACGACTCCATGGGGTACATTCATGTACCAAAAAATTCCCTTCGGTCTCATGAATGCTGGGGCTACTTTCCAGCGGGAAATGGATATTTCCTTTGTCAGAGAAAGGGATAAGTTTGTCCTTATTTACCTCGATGACATCACAGTGTTTTCTCACAGCCATTCAGATCATCTGCTGCATCTGAAGAAAGCTTTTGAGAAATGCCGAAAATATGGGATCTCATTAAATCCGAAGAAGTCATTTTTTGCATTGAAGGAAGGTAAACTGCTCGGTCACATTGTTTCCACAGAAGGGGTCAAGATTGATCCCAAGCGAGTGGAGGCAATCCAAAATCTGTCACTGCCTAGATCCAAAAAAGATGTCCAGTCTTTTCTTGGCACCATAAACTTCATCCGCAGATTTATTTCAACTTTTGCATAGTTAACGAAGCACATTACCAGCATGTTGAAGAAAGATGCGGAAATTAGGTGGACTGAACAGGCGAAGGCTTCATTCCAGGATATCAAGAAAGCAATCACTTCAGCTCTGGTTCTAATCAGTCCACACTTTGACAAAGAATTTTTTATCTTCTCATTTGCTTCACGTGACACTATTGCAGCTGTCCTCTTACAGAAAAATGATGATGGACAGGAGCAGCCTGTTGCCTTTTTTAGCCGAGTATTCCGTGATGCTGAGCTCAAATACGAACCTTTGGAGAAGCAGGCATATGCATTGATCAAAGCCTTGAAGGCCTTCCGAATTTACATTCTCCAGGCTAAGGTAATCACTTATGTCCCCTCTGGTTCAGTCAAAGATGTTTTGGTGCAGCCTGACATTGACGGCAAAAGGAGTAAGTGGGTGGCAAAGCTGATCGAGTTCGACATAGAAATCAAACCTGTCAAGCTGGTTCGAGGGTAGGGACTCGCTCGATTATTGGCTGAAGAAAATTGCAGAGCATTAAAGATTGATGAAGAGGAGAAAGGTACAACAAATTTCCAATTTGAAATCTCAGCAAATCGGACAGGGGCGGATTTACAGGTAACCTCTTACATATCAGAGTGTGAATGGTACAGGGATATTGTTTTCTTTTTGCAAACTCTTTCTTTACCAGAGGGACTCACAAGAACACAGGGAAGAGCTCTTAAGCTTAAATCTACAAGCTTCTGCATCAAAGATAACTTGCTGTTTTGGAAGGACCCTTTAGGGGTGCTCCTGAGATGTGTGACAAAGGAGGAGGCTGTCAAAGTGATGACTGAATTTCACGACAGTATCTGTGGCGGAAATCACTACTGGAAGACAACTGTCCACAAGATACTGAGAGTGGGTTACTACTGGCCCTGTATATTTTCTGATGTGTTTGCCTTTGTGAAAGCATGCGACAAATGTCAAAGGTTCCACGGAAAAGGGCAGCTGAAATCTCTACCGTTGAATCCCATCACAACTGTTGGTCCATTCCAGCAATGGGGCTTGGACTTCATCGGAGAGATACATCCTTCATCAAGCAATTAGCACAAGTGGATATTGGTTGCCACAGATTATTTCACGAAATGGATTGAAGCCATTCCCACGAGGAATGCTAATCATAAGGTTATTATTGACTTTCTGTTTAGTAATATCTTTTCAAGGTTTGGCTGTCCCAGGAAGCTGATTGCAGACAATGCTCCTGCCTTTAATGACCGGCATTTGGTGAGTTTATGTGAAGAGATGGGGATCAAACTAGCTCACTCTACATCCTACTACCCGCAGGGCAATGGACTAGATGAGTCCTCAAATAAAAGCCTGTCCCGTATAATCAAGAAGTTGCTGGAGGAAAACAAAAAGAGCTGGGACAGCAAACTGAAATTTGCTTTATGGGCGGACAGAGTTGCTATCAAGAAATCCATCGGTACATCTCCATTTAAATTAGTCTATGGCACTGAAGCCATATTCCCAGTCCAGCTGGCTTTACCGGTGGCTAGTTTTCTTCAAGAAGAGGACTCTGAGCCTGATGATCTCACTAGGAGAGTTTTTCAACTGGTGGAGTTGCATCAAGAGAGAGAGGAGCTGATTGAAAAGTCTGAAAGTCATCAAATGAAAATGAAGAAAACTTTTGACAGGAAAACAAAAGCAGGGATGTTCAAAACAGGTGATTTCGTCTTGAAGTGGGATGCAGCTAGGAAAAAGAAGGGACATCATGGTAAGTTTGATGCTTTATGGACTGGTCCATACGTTATAGCAGAGGTATGTCACAACAACACTTTTGTTCTTCATCATCTGGATGGAGATATTCTAGCAGGTGGCCCATTCAATGGGTGATTTTTGAAAATCTATGTCTCATAAAGGCCTCGGGTCTTTCTCATTGTAAAATATTCGTCTTTTCTTTCTGTTTAGAGTCAGTGTGTCAAATAAACTCCATGCCCAATGGGAGTACTAGACTAGGTGTCATTTTTATTTCCAGGAAAGGCATTTGGTTCTGGGATTCTTCGGAACCTCACTGGGAGGATTCCATCCCCGAGTAGGAGCCAGATGTTATCTCCTAAAATAACCAGTCAGTTTTTCATTATTTTAGGTGATAGGTTTGAGTCCAAAAATTTATTTTAAAATTTTTTAGAGTCAATAAGGAGGTCCTCGTTCTTAGTGCTAAGTCAAAAATTTTATTCATTTGAGTCTTGGCTTCAAAATTAAAAAAAAACAGGTTTCAGTAGCTAACTCTGTTTTGTAGAGGCCAGTTAGCTGCCGAAAAGGCTTAGTTTCGGCAGCTAAGAGGGTTAACTAGAATTATGTTAGCTGCCGAAAACGATCTCATCAGCAAAATAAAAAGCTCGTGTCTGTACTCGACTTCACATCAAGCGAGCCTGTTTTTTGCCGTCGAAAAGAAGATTGGAACGCATCTCATATGACCATCATGAGGTTTAGTGTTTGATAAGCTGCCGAAAGCAAGTCATGAAGCACCCACATCATTTCATCTCTGACTGCACAGGGTTACACAGAAGATCATGATGCATACTTCCATCTGAGAGTTATTCGCAAGCTGATCGCTTCATAATTTCACATGAGCTGGACGATATCATAAGTGATCACTTGCTGGGCTCATTCGAATGGGCATCTTATTTCTCAAATGTTGTGAGCAGACCCAAAGTCCCTGGTTTTGTCAGGTTATCACGCAGTTGAAGTTCCTGTTCCATTCAGGTGTTTTTCATCAAAGTAGAGCATCGATCCAGGGGTATTCTCATCAGGACGAGATTCCAGCACAATGTCTCTCTATTATCTACTACAAAAAACAAATGCTCAGCTCATGGAAAAAACAAATCTGCCACTCAGGACAGAGCTAGACGGGGTCTGGTATCTCGAGTCCCATCCACAAGTGGCCGAGTTTTTCAAGTCTGCAAACGTTTTTGACTACTGTGAGAGACTCACTAGCTTCAACCAGCCACTTGCTGAAGCATTTGCTCAGAGCTACAATGGGAGAACAGTGAAGTTTGGCAGAGAAGAGTTTCATGTGGATGAGGCAGCTATATCCGAATGTACAAGTCTCCCCAGGACAGGGCAGTGTTGGTTTAAAACCACTAAAGCCTCAGATATTGAATTCAGGTCATATCTCCTACCAGCCCATAAAGAAATCATTTGGAGAAAGGATATTCCCATCACCTTTCTTGAACCTCAATGGCAGGCTCTTTTAAAATCCATTTTCGTTTACATAACTTGTGAAGGCCGATATCACAGGGTGCTGCACTACCACTTCAAGTTCTTGAATCATTTCACAGGGAGGGAAAGAATAAATTTGCCATACTTCTTCCATAAGACCCTCACTAAGATGGCAAAGCAAGTCCAGGCTAAGCCAAGCAAGATAGCAAGCAGGATCTCTCACCAGGGTCTCATAACTTTGATGATAAAAGAGCTTTTGAAGAGGAGAAATGTGGAGTGGAATTATTTCTTGTTTTGGCACGAGTTCCCCACAGAGTTTTCCAATGAAGAGGCAACCGAACAGAGTAAGGGCGAGAAGAGCAGCACTCCCAAAACCAGCAAGAGAAAGAGGAGAGCCATCTCTCCCCAAGCCCAAATGGAATCCCCTTCCTCATCAAGCAAGAGGAGAAGGTCAAAGAGAAAGCTAGTTTTTGAACAAGCTGAAGGGACTCCTCAAGGGAAAAATCCACTAAACCTCCCCTACTCAAGATCTGAATCTGGAGATGAGGAAAAACAAGGAACAGAGCCGCCCATGGAAAGAGAGAAAAGTCAAGACCCTCCCTTGACTATTGTACCAGGTCCCGAACCCTCCACACCAGAGACCAATAAAATCAATAGGCTGCTACAGGAACTTTCCCATGCAAGCCATAGTGAGAAGCAGGTTAAGTTGCACAACGCAGAGTTGATCGGTAGGAATATGGCACTGCATGATCGGAGCCAAGAAATCATCGAAAGACTCAAGAAAATAGTCGAGAGGAACACGATGCTGATAAAAGAGAATGCCAAGCTCTACCGCAATCTCAGGACGCTCAGGTTAAATTTGAAAGAATTGGAGGGGACAGAAGTACAACCAGTAGCTACAGAAGCACCACCATCTGGTCTAGACGCGTTGGCTGAGGTGGCCACGATTCTTGAGGAGGTAACACCTATGGAAGCTCAGCAAATATAGACTAAAAGATCGACTAGATCAAAGGGAGCAGCTTCAAAGAAGTCCTAGGGACTGATCACGGGCTTGCAGGAAAGCATCGTTTTGGTTTCATAAAATTTTGGACAGTTTTTTAGCTTTTGGCAGCTTAGGCAAGCCTCACAGAGCTCATTAGCTGCCGAAAGGACTAACTTTCGGCGGCTAAGACATGAAATCAACAGAAGAGTTAGCTGCCGAAAGCCTGTTTTTGCCAATTTTCTCTAATTTCGCCCAGATCTCAGTTTTGTGCACTGAACTAGCAGAAAGCCAATCAGAATGAATGGATCATAAAGTATTTTATCAATATCTCAAGGGTTTTGAGCGAGTTTTAAATCAGTTGGGCACTTTTGGCTAAGTTTCAAACCTTGTTTTGAGGAACAGCTCTATAATCAAGTTTATCGTGCACCAAACTCCAACCACCGAGCCTTGGGAGGCCAGCTGCTCTTCACAAACCACCGAGCTTTGAAAAGAGATCTTCATATCATCATTTCCTTGATTTTAGGGATCAGTCCCTATCTTTTTGCATTTACTGTCAGTTAAATGTTTTAGTTAACTCAACAGATCCATTCTTTTAGGATCTGAAAACTGTTTGTAAAGGCTTTAAAGGCCTAAGAACTCAGACTTGAAAGGGGTTCGATTTTGGATGTAGTAGTCTGCTATTGTACTTAGATTTCTTATGCTAATACAGATCACAGGTTTCTTTCAGCTTTGGTGTCAGCTTTCCATTTTCCTTTCACTATTATCTATGTTATCTAGCTTTGAATGGTTTCTTTTCCATTGTTTAGCTCATAGCCTGATGTTAGTTTCTTGAATGTCTCTTGAGCCCTACTCTGTACTGGTTTAGTTACATTCCTTTTCTTCATCCATTTTTAAAGTATTTGCTGATTAATCAACTCTTGAGAGCACTGTTTTATTTGTTTACCATGCTGAATGTCTGAATGCTATACTCGGATTGAGTCATCCCATTGATCCACCCCTTACAAAAACACAAAAAAACATTGAATTCTTAAGTTACCAGGCATACCTAGCTTATAACCCTAGGTAGTTTCCTGGAGTGCTAACAGTTACTATAGTCTCAAAATATTTCCAAAGCATGTTTTCCAACATAATTGATGGAAATTAGGTCTTTTCAACCGTTGCAATTGATGATAATTTTTGCCATAGGATCTACCATTCAAGTTTCATTTGGTATCCACACTTTTCAAGAGATATAGGGATTCATCTTTCATATTAACTATATTTTCATGATATTACTCTACTTACATAATTGAATTCCATTCATGGTAGCATTAGAATGCACTCTTTGGAAACATTTTGGAATATGTAGTGAAGGAGAATATAAGTACATTACAAACTCTAAACTGTTCAATTTAACACAATGAATTTAATACCTTGGGCCCATACATTCATAAATTAGAAGAAACAATTGTTTTGATTTCCCTCTTTGAGCTCCCAGGAAGGGTTTGAGGTATACTTTCGATTGAAAATGTATGTTATGGAAACCTTCATTCTTGTAGGTATTTGTGTCGACATCTAAGGAGTTTTGTATTGGTTTTTGCAACTAGTTGTATTCATACATTGTGAGGGAATATTCACAAAATTTCTATGAATGGTTTGATAACTCTTTTGATGTAATATTCATCCCTAAATGTATAACAATATCCTTCATGTACTTTCCAATGCATTTTGGACTGTTTTGAAGCTTGCTTAGTGTAAATGAGACAATATTGTGGTAGTGAGAGACAAGATTTCCATATGATGTCAACAACAACCTCATAATCCATGATCAATCCTTAAAACCTCTCCCGACAATACATCGTCATCCTTGTTGTTGTATGGAGGGTGAATACATGTGTTCTAAGGTAAGTGAACCTTTGGATTTTTGCTAGTTTGTGTTTACTCTTCCCCTTATGATTGATATAGATCAATGTTAGTTGTATAAGGGAATTTTCATATCAATGGAAACATAGAGCCTTGGATTATCATCTGAGCTTCTTTATGGAGATGGATTTAATAAGATTGTCTTAGGTTTTGGCAACCCTTGTTTATCCTTTGTAGGATTAGTACCAACCTTGTTTGACATGCACATGTGGGAGATTAATTGATGGTGTGGTTTTATGTTAAATTTTCTATTGGTTAGTTGAATAAGGGTTAACATCATTAGGATATATTTTTTGTAGGCAAGCAAACAGGGATAGGTTTCCATGTCTCTTTGTAGGAAAGAAAATGTTGAATTTTAGCATTAGCATGAATTCTTAAAATTGTGTAGATTGTAGCATAGATAACAATAACAAGTGAATTAGATAGATCAAAACATCAGACACACTGAACACAATAGTTTTTAATTGGGGAAACATTTAAAGGACAAAACCCCAAAAGCATTAGTAAATCATCTCTTAAAAGAGATGTTTGAGTCCTTCAATAAATTTGTCAAACCCCAATAGGTTAAACAACTTGTCAACCCTATCCAATTTTGACTAGTAATGTCTCAAGGACAATTTTCATAAAAAACATAGATCTAGGGATAAATTCCCATATTTCCTTTTTCTGCCTAAGGTCAACAGAGGGATTCCTGATATACAGACTACTTCCCGTAACTCCTGCTGCCCAGATTTCCGAACAGCTTCCCAAGACCAATTCTGCTGCCCAAAATGCTACCCAGATTCATTGTTCAACTTCCTGGAGTTATCTCTCTCCTACTCGGATTCTTGTTCCTATCTGAGCAGAATTTGTAGGCTTCCTGTGATTCTGTTTGACTTGACCAAGGCCTGTACAGACCTACCTGATCCTTCCCAAGCTTAGAAAGGGGCTTCCCGTGAGGCTAACAATCTGTTCATACCCTATTAGTGCATGCATAGGCTGAGAGGGAACTACCTATTCTTCTACTTGAAGATGTTTCTTGAAGTCTTCAGGGGGCTGCCCAAACTTTGGTTGAAACCTGAACTATACTTGTTTCCCAATCTTCTGCTAAAAACCGAACCTCTTGAGCCTTCCTGGATGTTGTAGGTGCCTACCCGAATCCTAATAGAGCATGTCTAAGCTTTGTTGGCTATAGGAAGAGGATAACAGCCTTTTAGGGCTACCCAATTCAGAAAGAAGAGTTTCCCATGGATTAAGAAGGGTTTCCCGTGGATTGTTAGCAACCAAAGGGAGGGATAGCCGTAAAGTCTGCATCTACCATGAGGATATGTTGTTGTTTCCATGAAGTTTAGGGTAATTCCCTAGCCTAAATATTGAAAATTTGTGACTGAAAGAGTAAATCCTAGTCTTAGGGTATGACTGTCAAAACCCTAGCTTTCTCTACCTACTAGCCATGGATAGGAAAACACTGTTGCTTGTTAGAATATTGTGAACATATGAAATAATATCATAACACAATATAAATTATGGGAAGCATTACTAGTCTATCTTTCTATCTACCAAGCAACATAAAACATGAAATAAATTTGGATAAAATAGAACAACAAGAGAACACCGATATACGTGGTTCACCCAATATGGGATACGTCCACGGGAATGGTTTCAACTTCCATTATTCTAAAAATAGATATCCAATATTACATGGAATCCTCACATATGAATCACATCAAGCTCCATCACCCAATCATGTCACAATCAAGTGTGTACAAATGACATACACAACATGTGATGTGTGATGAACTACAATCAACACATACCCAAAAGGGTCTCCTTCACCTCTCTTATATACCGAGATATTTGGATTACAATACATCTCATAACACATGTGGGATAAATGAATTTCCACCTCTTTATATAGAGAAAGGTTACAAAGTATATAATTACAATGATGCCTGTGGGATAACTCTATTTTATAATATTAGAATTATTTTATGCCTTTAAATGATATTTTACCAATATACCACATAAGTCATCATTACATATTCTAACACTCCCCCTTAATGATGACTAAGAGAAATAATACAAATGGAAAGAAGGTGGAAACACACCAACATCCCCCTTGATGACAAATTCTAGAATGCTCCATACGCTACGAATAAAAAACACACTTTGCCTCATGGACTTGATGAAGACATCATCCACTTCTCATGAAGCTGCATCCAAACCAAGTTGTATGATGAACATTTGCATAACACAAGAGTACATGGACAATATAAGAAAACTTGTGGATGCAAAATCAACACAACCTGTAACTCAACTGATAGCTGAAAGAAATCTGCAATATACCATATGACGAAGACAAGAACCTTGGATCCATAAATCTCAACAGTCTTCAGAGAGCTCTTACTGAATATTACATTACGAATACAAGACCCGAATGGTCTTTCCATTGAAACATGAGCCAAGCAAACAATATTCACAACATATATGAAGTATGGATAAACAATAGAAGATGGATGTCCACCATACAACATTACTAGAATATTGTGATATAATATGATAAAATTCAATATTACATCCCTTATTAACATCAAAAATATTTGTTGTAGTCAAGGATAAGTTGAAAAGAGGAACAATGCTGAAAAATCAAAGATCTGCAACCATCATATGCTTAAACAAGAAAGGAATAACAGAAGCAAACTATCCCGCAACATAGATAACTAATCTGCACAAAACAAATTCCAAGAGGAAAGCATATAATAAACATGACAAACCCAAAAAACATAAGAGATGATAAAACGACATTGCTCAAGAACATATAAATAATAGGAAGCTTCTATGCAAGACCATATAAATTTTGAGAAAAATATTATCAAGAAAAAAATACATGATGTGATATAATAAATAGAGGAGCATAAACATGAGTGAACATAATAGATACCAATGTAGAATAATGAGCTAAGATATCACTTAAATATATGAAAACATATAGTCATCAAGCAACTAATCTTAAGAACATGTTCATTTCTTGTTAACACCATGTTAATATGCAAGAGATGAATGCCCTAAAAATGTTAATTCTTCCATATATGAACATTAGAGACAAGAAGCACATGTCAATGCTTCCATATAGGAATGTTAGAGACAAGCAGGAACAATACAACCTCTGCAATCATAAGAATATAAATATCAATGCAACAAGAACAAGGTTCCCATGACAAAGATTTCAAGATTATAAGATTGTCCAAAGCCATATAAACACTAGGTAAAATATGATGGAAATAAACATGACATGATATATATGAAAATAGATCAAAAATTTTAACATGATCAACATATAGAAAATTATGATAACCCCATGATATCACATAGATTCAAAAATTTGATTTTACTCAAGAAATTAATTAACAAGATCATTTAAAGATCATAAAGAGATTGTTTATAAAAACTATGAAATTAATTTTACACAAAGGTTAGCAATAAAATATAAATAAAAATAATAATGATCACAATATAATACATATAGAATCATCATTATCATTATTAGAAGAGTGAGACCATGTTAGAATATTGAGCAAAAAAATTGATCAAATAAAACAATGATATCACTTATAGATATAAAAATATAGCCATTAAACAATTAAGTCCTAAGCATAAGTTTAATTCTTGATTTCACCATTACCATACTAGAGATCCATTTAATGCTCATAAAGAGATTGTTTATAAAAACTATGAAATTGATTTTACACAAAGGTTAGAAATAACATATAAATAAAAATAATAATGATCACAAGATAATACATATAGAATCATCATTATCATTATTAGAAGAGTGAGACCATGTTAGAATAATGAGCAAAAAAAATGATCAAATAAAACAATGATAGCACTTATAGATATAAAAATATAGCCATTAAATAATTAAGTCCTAAGCATAATCTTAATTCTTAATGCCACCATTACCATAAGTTTCATCTTGATGTCACCATTATCAAAACATCTTCCACACAAAGAAGGTTATAAATATAAACAAGAATACAACAACCTCTATAAACATGATGAATAAGAACATAAACCCTAATGCAAAGAGATCAAGAAGCTCATGAAAATAATTTCAATATAAGAGATGAATAAAAAACTGATTTTTCTCACCAAAAGAGAATCCCAACAGCTGCTAAAAGATGGGTTTGTCACTCTACAGCAGAAAACCGAAAGCAGGAAAAACAAAAAATTTAAAATGACCACAACACGATCAATATGACTCAGAATGGATATGATAACCTGTTTATGGAAATTGCATGAGCAATCTGCATCCGACAATGCACGCCAAATACAAATCTGGATATTTTGTCAAAGGATATTAGCTCTGCAATATTTTCGTCTGTACAGAAAATTTTTGAAAATTAGAATCAGCGATATCTTTTCCTTCTCGACATGAAATCAGACGATTTTTTTTTGAAATAGGGTATTTTTGCGATAGGAAATCATTTTTATTTCTTAAAAAATACACAGAAAGTGTTCAAAAAATATGAAAGTCGCCTCCCAATTTTACATTAAACACTTCTCCACAAGGGTTAGGGTTTGAAAGAAAAATTCAAATATGTAGAGTAAATCCCATATCTAAAAAAATATCACATGGGTATTATAGACCGGGTCACAAAACCACAAAAAAATGAAAATACCATGTAAAATAATGAACATATATTGCTTGAAAATAAAAAATAAAAAATAAATTTACCGAAGAAGTTAGAACAGAGCAACCTACTTTGATACAATGTTAGAATATTGTGAACATATAAAATAATCATAACACAATATAAAATATGGAAAGCATTACTAGTCTATCCTTCTATCTACCAAGCAACATAAAGCATGAAAGAAAATTGGAGAGATGAGAAAAACAAGAGAACATCGATATTCGTGGTTCACCCAACATGGGCTATGTCCACGAGAAGGGTTGCATCTTCCATTATTATGAAAATAGACCCCCAAGGTTACATGGAATCCTCACATATGCATCAAATCAAGCACCATCACCCAATAATGTCACAATCGTGTGGGTACAAATGACATCCACAACATGTGATGTGTGATGAACTACAATCAACACATACCCAAAAGGGTCTCCTTCACCTCTCTTATGTACCAAGAGATTTGGATTACAATACATCCCATAACACATGTGGGATAAATGAATTTCCATTTCTTTATATAGAGAATGGTTACAAAGGATATAATTACAGTGACGCATGTGGGATAACTCTATTTTATAATATTAGAGTTATTTTATTCCTTTAAATGATATTTTACCAATATACCACATAAGTCATCATTACATATTCTAACACTGTTGCTTTCCGTGGATGGCTAAATCCCTAGCTTAGGGTTAGGCTGAGACAAAGGTAGATGCCCTAGCTAGAAAGCCTCCATGCTAGGGCATAAATAAGAAAAACCAAGAACCTTCTCTTCCTTCAGTTATTTAGGAGTAGCTTAATGTTAGAGTTCCAGTGTGTTAATGAAATGGATTGATCTTCTTTTATATCCTTTGATTCACCTGTAAGTGGACCAAAAACTCAAAATGAAAAAATAATAATATTTTATTCTTTTGTCTTTTGACTTTTACCTTTAAGGTACTAAAGACCTTTTATGTATTTTCTCTTTGACTCTTTGATGGTACAAGGGTCCTTATGTATTTTTTACTTTTACCTTTTTAGTCCTTGGATATAGGGAATGTTGTATATTCTAGTGTATGAATGTTCAGTTTCCTTCTCATAGCCAACACTTGACTAGGAATAGTAGCACAATGTATTGATAGAGAGCCAACAAAAGATGCAACTTTCTTCACTTACAATGTTTCCCTTTATTGAGTTCTATTTTTCCTTAGTTATCTCACAATTTTAAACAACAAATTTCTTGTTTAATAAAGTGCAACTTTCTCATCCCAACTACATATGTTGTGTAAATATAAGCATGTTGTCCTTGTGACCTACCAATTGCTAATATGTTGTGCAAGTATATCCATGTTCTCATTGTGACTGGTTCCTTTTAGTTGTTGCATGTGGTTTCCTCATTCAATGGACCTATTTGAGTAGAGACAATTAATGCTTCAAGTCTACTAGCAGAAATATAGAATGACATTGACATTATGGAGACCTCTCTTAAAATAAGGTTGGTTCAGAGAAGCATATATGCAAATAGGTTCTTTTCTAAAATAACGATGTGATTTCCAATATATATCATCCAACCTTAGCATCCCACTATAAGAGCTATTATATAGTTGCATATCCTATTGGTGGAATTTCAATTTGAGAATTTAACAGTGTTGGTATTTTTTGTTGATATAATCATCAATAGTCACACTCACATATCATTTGGATCATTTGTACTACCTCTACAACAAGGAATATAAGTTTGAATTTTCCAAGACTTCCCTAGAATACCTAGGCCATATTATATTTGTAGATGGTGTCTAACTAAGCCTAAAAATATTCAAATCTTCCAAGAATGGCCAATGTCATTATGACCCTTAAGAATTTGCATGAGTTCTTGGATTTGGCAAGCTTCTAAATCTTTGTAAGAAAATTTCCCACAAGAATTCTAGGTGTGGATTCACCAAAGCTTCACTGGAATACATTGGGGATATTATCTTTGTATAGGGTGTTCATATTGATCTTGTAAAGATTCAAACCATACAAGAATGGTTAGTATCTAAGGCCTTTAGTTGCGTGGGTTCTTGGGTTACACAAACTTCTACAAGAAGTTTGTGAGAAACTACTACATACTCCCTAGGATAGGTTTAACATACTATATTTGTATAGGGTTTTCATATTCACTTTTCAAAGATTCAAGCCATTCAAGAATGGCCAATGTCTAAGGCCATTAAGAATTTATGTATGCCCTGGGTTAAGGAGGTTAGTTAGTCAGATAATTGGATCATTGTCTTTATTTTATTTTGATATTAATGTGGATATAGGAGTTTCTTTTGTAGTCCCAATTTTTACTTGCACTGAAATATTGTTCTAGTCACACTGGCCTACTTTTGTGATCATTTTTTGGACATCCAAATGATTTTATCTTATTTAATACTTCCCATTCATCGATCAAACTAACCAAGAAAGATGCATTTTACTACTCAAATGAGGCACAACAATATTTCAAGACAAAATGATGCACTTCCTTCAACCCCAAGGCTAGCGAATCTTGATTTCATTGATCACCCCTTCAACATAATTGATCATAATGTATTTACATTTGGACTATATGCAATTCTCTCATGGGATAATGGACCCATCACCTTTGCAAATGTTAACATAAATGATAGACCAAAACAATACATGTTCACATCTAACAATGAAATGTTCCCCAAACTTCATGCAATGGCCAAGGGGTGCAAATTCATCCTCAATAATATATTTATCAAAAACCCCATCTGAGTTTGAACCACCTTTGAATGAAAGGAACTCTTAAGGAGGAGTAACATAAAAATGGATAGATCAGCTAAAGGCTTATGAATTTGACATCATTTAAACAAAGGGCCATAACAACGCGGTAGAAAATGCTTTATCCTAGTAAAATAAAACCCCATTTTTTATTCCATTTAAATTAGTCATATGACTTATGTCCAAGACCTTGTTGAATCCTACCTTAGTGATCCTGCTACAAATCAATTTCAACTAGACATTCTTAAGGCTTAGGCCATGAGTAATGGTGTCCTCTTCCTAAAATACCTATCTTCTTACACTTTTCCTCTCTACTTATACAAAAATCCATTCAATATGTGAATACATCCCCCTCCAAGAAAAATGGCTTTTCCATTAGTGATACAACTTATGTCCAAAAACTCCAATTTTTTTTATTTATATATGTTTTTCTGTGGTTGCAGCTTCCCAATTATAAATGCAGAACTCAAATCTATAATAAATAGTTGTTCAAAGAAGTTTTAAGGTTCCATTTCCTCTAAATAGCTTACAATTATTTCACTAGCCAAATCTTCATCAAATAGCGGTGTCTATTTAGCAGCAATAGTTGGTGTTGTTGTTTCCCATAAGACTGTCAGATGTTGTCCTAGCACCTTGTCCACCTTTCCACATTACTCAAAATGATTAGGTATAATAATAGTTTCAACCTTATGTTATTTGTGACCTTGCTAGATTTAAATTTTATTGAATGGTATAATGATGATAGTATATGCTACATAAATCTTACATATGGATTGTTTTACCATATCTAACTTTCATGCTCTTGCTGCAATTGCCTTTCGAGATACTAATTCTCTTTATGTTTGTTGTATGATCAATGTAGGTGGATGTTTCACCTTTGGATTGGAAAGGTTGGGAGTTCATAGAAAGTATCATTTTGCAACATGGTGACTCAAATGGGCTCAAAGAAGCTTGTGAATTAATCCTACGATCAAACTACATTCTCCTAGAAGGTGGAGGGTTTAATTTTTTAAACAACTCTAGTGAATTGTCATCCTCCACTAAAGGGAATCTGCATTTTTGGAAGGGTCACTTTTTGTATGGTCTTCCCAAATATTCTGGTGCCTTAGGCAGGACTCAGAAGCTAATTGAGACATTATTTGCATACTTAGATGTAAGTGTTTTGTGAAGTCTATATTTTAATCTTTGAATAAACAAGAATCATTTATAATTTGAATACATAGATAAAAAAGAAAAGAAAAGAAATGAGAAGAATGAATCCCTGATAAATGCTCTTCACATTTTAAATTATATCCAAATATTATGTTATATATGTTGCATTATTTTACAGAGTATCACAAAAAGTAAAGATTCTACTGTGGTGGATGATTCACTGAAAGACTTGTGCAACAAATTATCTCTAAAGTATCTTTAAAAAAGGTAGAACTCTTTCCACTCTTCAACTTCTTGCAATAGAGTGCCTGCTAATTACTTTTCTTGTATATAGGCTTGAGTCTAAAATGCATGATATACTCTTGCATTGCTGCCAATATTTGTTGATTCTTATAGACAGGAACACCTAAGGAGTTATGGATTCTTATTAAAGATATAAATAAGATGATATAAATATTGAATAGAATACCTTGCATTAGTTATTTTCATGGGAATGTAAGTATCGACATAGATAATATTGAGAGAGATGTTATGAAAACAATTTGCTAATCTATTTTGAAAATCCACAACCTACTTCTTTTAAATTACCAGTGTTCAACATGATACATTAATATTATTAATATAATAGTATATACACACCATGGGTTTGGTTCTGTTAAAAAATTAAAACAACATCATCCTTTTTCAAGTCACCGGAATTGTATAACCTATTGTCAAATTAGCCTCATATCCCTTTTGCTTTCATAAATGCTTGTTAGTTGGTACACACGGTAATGATATGTATACACAATCATGTTCAGCAGACCATTTAATCTTTGAGCTTTAGCACTAAATTCTCTCATTATTGGGTTTCTGAAGTATTCATCGATGGAATCACTTGAGTGGTTCCGTGGTTGAGAAAGGTCACAAATATCAGTGCTATCATGAGTGCAATATCATCTAATGGTAGAATTTCCCTTAGATTCTTATAATTTTGAAACAACATGTTTATTTCTGTATAAATTATTTTCCATAAATTTAATATTTCATGGTTTGTTAATTTCTACAGGAATTGGCAATAGGAATTACAACTAGTCACTAGCCTATGTGGAGAGGTTGCATCAATTGTACCCAATGGTACATAATAATCATGAATATGTATTTTTATATGATGTTTTAGTTACTTACTTTTCATGGGCATTGTAGTGGTTTACTTCATTTATTATTCTATGTAGTTTATTTTGATCTAAATATTGTAATAGAATCTAAATCGAAGGTGATTGGTAGCATAGGATTAAGTACAAATAAGAAAACATATAAGTTTTACAAATCACAATTGGGGATGATACAACTTGACATTGATTCTATATTGAAAATGGCATCGAACTTACAAAGTGAAAAATTGTCATCAATATTCACTACGAGGATTTACCCTTCCAAGTGCATTAGAAGTAACCTCTTAAATTTCAAAATGAGTCCCTAAATTATATGTGCCAGGATTGTCTTCAATATTGGATTAGGAAATAAAGTATTAATGTGGAACAAAATTCCGATAGAGAGACCTTGTAACATCGTGCCTATAAAAAGGACAAGCTGAAGATAGGCTACAATGCACAACATTCAAACCATAAGCAACAATAGTAGTGCGGTAATATAGGGTCTAAAAAAACATCATTGATCTAAGGTCTAAAGTATCCTATTGTTATGTTGATTGCTTGTTGCTATGATTGAATGAGGCAAATTATAAGTATGAAGTGATCCTCCCAGAGATCTCACGGAAATATGGGGCAGGAAGAAACTAATATCTATGGTTAAGCATTTTTCTCATGAAGAGAGCAATGAATCTTTGGAAGATAGGGGGAGAATGTATAGAAATACTTTTGGAAAAAAGGACGTTTGAAGAAAAAGGAAGATTGGAATTTAATGAGAAAAGAACATTGATTATTTAATAAATGGTTCTATTAAGGGCATGTACTTAGTTTATATTCCCTTCTTCCATTAGCAATTTCTTGTATCCTCTACAAACAAACACCGGTAGGGATGGTCAAAATAAAGTAGTGAAATACTAAGTGGTTTTCATGGCTTGCAATACACCTAGGAGCCATGGTAATCATTAATAATGCCAAGAAATAAATTTTAAAATGGAAAACCTAAGGTGGGATTTATCATGCCAACATATGAGAGATAAAATCCATTATAAGTCACCATGTAATGAATAACTACATATCTTCACTATGAAATACATACCATGATAATTACAAGGTACCAAATTTACATGAATATATTAGTCGATGCCTCATTTAAAATTATTATTGATATTCAATCTCTCCATAGATAAACTTCTGATTTTCGGTATTTGATTATAATATATGCTCCTTAAGCAAGAAAAGTTGTCAGAAATGAGATAGAGTGGCATAGAGAAAGTAATCCCTTTCCAAGCTAAATGGATATTGAATCCATCCTGTCTAACTTGTCAACCATGCCATGGGAGAAGGGACCACTCTAATAAATTTATTATGTCATTTTAGCAATAGAGACTTTATATGTGCTTCAATCTAAGGTGGCCAATTCTAACAAATAACTCATTTACTAGAATGAATCAATTCCATTTGGCCATAACATGAAGTATGGCCATCATTTCAACTTCATGTATGTGGAAGTAAACCTTTCTATATCATTCAACTTTCTTTTCTCCAAGGAAATGGATTTACCCTCTTATGAGAGTACTATAGCAAGTCCAAACCAAAAAGCATCACACTAAATGGTAAAGGTGCTAGTGAATTCAACAATGACTAACCCTAGATATGAAGCAAGGGTTTTCTCAAATTATGAAAAGCTCATTGTACTTCAACTCACCAAGAAAAGGAATCCTCCTTAGTTAAGTAAATTAAATAGTAAATTCTCCTAGAATGATTTACTTCAGGAGTATTGTAAAAATTGGCACTTTCCACTTCCATTTCATTCTCGCTCCCAACATCCTTGGCCTTGGTTGTCATAAGTAGTAGATTCTAGTTGGATTGGGATTCCCAAAGACATCCGAGGTGTTGGTTTAAGGAAGATACCATAAATTTCACAGACTTTGTGGTTTAGGATACTTTATAAAATACTCTAGGAGAATAAAGCTTGGTCAACCACTTCTTGTGCTTGAGGAATCTACCTATGTTGCCTCAAGGAATATTTTGTGTTTACTCTCCCATCCCAGGAGTGGGACTATAATTGAGGGTCTGAGAATACATATGTTGGTTAGTCTCATGACTTTCAACTACTATGTATCTTAATTTTTTTTTTTTTTTTTTTTTCGTGACAACATCACAACCCATGAAGAAAATTATTGAAATCAATCCTCACTTGGTACCANGTGCAATTGACTGCCAATTCTGGGATATAAACCTGGGAATTAAGGTATGATTTAAGGATAAGAAAAAGTAAGCATTATTTGTGATTTCTTTTGACTTAGATTCATCATATTCTTTTGTTAAAAGCTATTATTCATCTTGAGTATGAAATCCATAGAATCAAACAGTGTATCTTCCTTTAATGAAATTGCACCAATCCTTCCAGGTTGAGAATGAATATCAATGTGTGGAGGACTATAGCTATACAAATAACCCAAGGAATCTAAAGAATTGTCCTATGAAATGGTCCTCCCACTGTGCTTCTTGGTAGCTGCTTATTAACATCAAGAATATTTAAATAGTCATTACACTTAGATTTTAAATTAATCACCTTTTATTAAGGCATAAAAAGACAGAAATACCAAATTACTTATACATAAACCAATCTCGCGATATCTTAAAGTAATTTGTTTCCATGCATTTAATTTCTTGTGAGGTCTCTATTTGTGTGTCTTGTTTAGAATTTCCAATCCTCTAAGTTTCAGAAAAATTGCAAACAATGATGTCCCTTCCAACATAAATTACTACTTGTTTGATGCTAGTGAATTTTGCAATTCATTGATATGTGATTCCAATTCCTTTATTTGTTGTTGGTACCTCTCCCAAGAAGTTGGATACATGAATAAGAAAAATATATTTTCATAAATTAAATGAGTTAGAAAATATAAAAAAAATTTCTTAGAAGAAGACTAGAATGTTCTTCCTACTTGAAAATATATCCAACCATCACCTAGAAATGTTGAACCAAAACCATGCCTTTCCTCCACCTCTTCTCTTTCAAGAAAACATGAATTCATTTCATTACTTCCACAAGTGCAATATCCCAACAAAATCCAGCTACTTCATTACTATTCAATATCTCACATTGTTGTGTGAAGAAAACCTTCTCTAGATAGTCCATAATTATCTCAAATGTTTCTTCTAATACTTGAATTAGTTGCAAGCCTTCATCACCAACGTTGATAATGTTTAAGTCACCAAGCCATTCCTCATACTCATTGTCCATGTCATACATGACATAGGAAGTGGCTATGGATATTTTGACTTCACTCTCCAACTGTCGAATGTAGATTGATGTAGAACTGACAAAATTAGAACTACAATCATAATCCCATATCTTGCGCACTCCAAGTATTGGTATGTTCCTCATTGAGGAAACTCATAAATTTCAATTGTGGAATTCTTCATGAAACTCTTTAAATGGATTCCATTGATTCCTATCAGGAAACTCTAAGCTCCAATCCTTTCCACCTCTCCATATCATAGCATGAGTGTAACAATTTGATGTACTAGATTTAATAACCTACTCTTCGTTAGGAGTATATTTGGTAAATCCAAATATCTTCACATCAAGAATCCACTCATTATGATCTAAAGCTTCAAGCACAACTTGAGCACCGCATTCTCTCCACCCTCTTTCAACTTTGACAACTTGCACTACAAAATATAGAATCTAAGTACATTCTTAGATGTGAATAATTATCAAAGCTTTTCTTCTTCTTCTCTTCCTTTATTTGCCTTGGAAGTTGGCCTCGTATTATATGACCTCTATCCTTGAAAGTAATATTATTAGAATTATCGCCAAATATTAGACATACTGGGAATCATGTGAATATCCTATTGATTATATTAGTATAAATGAAACCATTGCACATTCAATGTCACTTTAGGGAACCATTAAATATAATAATTCTAGGTATGCATGCAATTTTTTAGCCACTATGGGTATCTAAAATGAACATGTTCGTATACATGAATCTGCAGTCATCATATGTTTCTTGCTCTTCACTATTCAAGCAAATATGATCTCATTCATCATAGGTGATTATATAAGCAACATGGAAGTATCTCTAGCAAATATCTATGAGAAATCCATAGATCTCATTTGTGGAACTGCTAGATGTGATCAAAATCATAAAGGAATCGATCATCAAGCCACACCTACATTTCACGGGGTAACAAGCCATATAAAAAAGAAACAAAGGCACATGTGGTCAACATATTTACTAAAAAATTACAATAATGATGTTTTTCAGGATATGCTTCTATATTACAAGGTCCCTAAATTAATTACAGTTTATGCCATTTTTATCTTCTAAATTGATTTTCTCTATACTTGTTCCATCTTTTTCTATAATTGACTCATTAATTGATTTCTTTGTTGCGGCAGGAAAAAGTACTTGTTGAAAGATCCAAGTTTTGGAAAGGGAAGAATTGATATCGAGATAAAAACATTGGAGGTTTAGAAAACATATGAAATGAGAGTACTACTTTTTATATGCTTGATGCTGATGTAGAATATTTGACTGCAAAATCTGTCAATACCTAAGTTATTGTTGGACACATGTAGGAATGTTTAATAAATATGTGCCTTTGAAAGAGGATAAGGATGATATTTATATTTAGAATGAATTTTGTGGATATTTGGTATGTTGTTTTGGATTTTGTGGTGATCACTTTCAGATACAATTCAGAATTGAGTAAACTATCTTTATTTTATTGAATATTAATGAAGGTTCATACTACATGCTTTTCTGAGATCCATTTTATCCTACATTTTAGAAATGTTTATGTGATAAGCAATTGAATATTTATCAATTTATTTTCCATTGGATTTGAAACATCAAATGTATTGAATATCATACTTGCATAAATATAGTTATAGACCAAATGATATTACTACATTGATGGATATGTATATCAAAATAAAAATCATGTCATCAAACATAAATGAATTAGTGCCAAACAACCTTGTCTTATACCCTATAATCTGGACTTCAAGGTTATAGGTGGAATTTAAGCATTTATTCTTTTGCAAATGAAGTATATTTCCAAGATCAAAGAAATGCTCTCGAAATGATGAATACCAAAGAATAGATTTTAGTTGGTTAATGAAAAGAAATACATGAGCATAAAATAACATCTTAAGGATACGGTTCTTTACTTAGCTTGGAAAATTACAATTTTTAAGAGGACAAAAGCTTTAACTAGTACGTAGCATTTATGAAGAGTAAAATAAACAATTTAGTTTGGAGTGTAGTTTGTGAAATCATGGGATTTGTCCTCTAATAACCACAAAATTACTGGCACTTTTTCATCCTTTTGCAAGGTGTTGCAATTTTTGAGATTTTATGTCTCTAATATAGGTAATTATGGTCCACTCTTAGAATATTTTCTTATAAATTTGGTCCTAATGTAAAGGAGAGTTTCTATTTAATCAATTTTGGTATTAATGTTCCTATCATTCATCCTTGGTGATAGGTGGTCACTTAATGTGGGAATCAATTTTGGTATTAAGAAACTTGTTGAAAAGATAGTTGACAGCCATTAAAATCCGTAGACGCCGAAAGAATCTGATTGTCACATTCATTATAAGTATTATGACATCACAACAAAAAGGGACAACATAATCAGTCATAGTAACATAATAACTCTGCGTAGTGACCCATGTGACGGAGCGTGTTGTCATTATGATACTCAAAGACTACACATGTAAAAAGTTGACAGATGAAAAACCTAGAGAGACCGTAGACTACCCTCAATTGCAAGTTAACTCTCATATAATGACCCAACGAGCTATTGTTTGAAGCACCTAAGTTGTAGCAAAACTTGTTAAAAATGATTGTGATTCTTAGTGCTAGTGCCCCTAGGGGTACTTCAGTTGAAGTTGCTATACATGTTATGGTTGAGGAAAATTCTACCGGTTATGTTCCATCGTAAGCATGGAGGAAAATAGAAGCTAAGATAATTCCAGTCCTCCTTGCACTAATGAGATAAAACAACTTTCCATGGTTAGCAATGAAGAATTGTTATGGTTCCTGTAATAGAAACACCCTCTCACCATGATTGGGTAAGAATGCAGAAACAATGGCTCGAATACGAGGACCAAAGGACATACCACCAAATCCACCAGACAAAAATGTGGAGATAGTTACCACATTGCATAGTATCCATTTCTAGAACCCGTCGGTACAAACTAATGATCGGATAGAAGCAAATAGAAACAGAGGCCACCATCATCTCTACAAAATGCTACAAACACAAGGGGTGATGGTGATCTCAAGAAAAAGAGGAACCGACAAGTTCCAAAGAAGGAAGGTCATGTGTTGATAGGATGGCAGACCTCACCAGTAGTGAAGCAAAGAAAAAATTGAGTGTATAATCGACTTGGAAACTGCTACGAGCTCCAAGGTTTATACCGATATTTCTTACTCATTCAATGATCATGCCAGGGAAGATTTTGAAGAGAGGAAGGAAAAACCTGGGATGAGCTTGAGCTGAAACTAGAAATGTAGACAAGGAAAATCAATAAGATTGAGAAGTCTGCCATCTCGTCCGTCATATTGCTTTGAAACAGTAGCTGCATCCTATATTACAAAGAATAACAATAGTAACATATGTTCGAAAGAATGATAGTAGTAGCATGAACAAAAAAGGAACATACATCCAAACTGTACATCGGAAGGTGTAGGACATCACGACATCAGTGGAGAAGGTCATACCGAAACATGTAAGTTCCGTCCTAGTGGAATAATTACAGAGGAAAGAATAAGAGGTGCGCATCGAAGTACAAAGAGTGATGAAAATCATGGAATATTTTCAAAGCAAAATCAGCGCAAGTAAAAACTTGGCAGAATAGCTTCGAAGTGGCTTGGGATGAGCCACAGGTGAGTGTTGGGGGCTTGTTGGGCCTAGGGACAGTAAGGTAAAATTCAATCATAATTTCTACCTAAGTATGGATAAGAGTAAAAGGGGAAGAAGTAGAAGATTCTACGGAGGCAGCGATAGGAAAGCAAGAAGGGAAAGGGAATTGTGACAAAATGAGGTGAGAGGAAGGAAGGATAGGAAGAGGCACCAAAAGAGGAAGTTGCACTAGAATAGGAAGCCGTGACAGAAGGAAGGAGTGCGACAAGGGAAGGTACAACAAAATATCATCAAAAGAAGGCGTGCAAGCATCATAACGAATGGAAATCGACAGTAAGGCATAATGCTCATAAAGTGACAGGCCTTTAAGATCATGGGTACGAGTTCGGTGATATTCGCTAGAAACCACATGTGTGAAGGCATATTTGTAAGTCAGGCAGTTAGTGCCTACCATTAAGGTGTTACCAGAAGAGGAAAGACAAATTATTTGCTAAAGGAGTAGGTCGGTTGAGAAAGAGACAGGTAATGAGTCTGTATCGAGTTTGTAATGAGTCTGTATTAGGTTTGTAATAAGTCAATATCGAGTCTATAAGAAGGATATAAAAGGAGGAACCTAAGTTGTATACGGGTTAGCTTCCTAGATTCTTTATAGTTAGGTTCACTACTATGAGCTCCACTGTCAATAACTTTGTATTGTTGTCTTTTAGTAATATTTGAGGAAAAGGATCCACAACTGATTGCGCAGAAGAGTAGGATGGGTGAGTCAATCCAGGTTGTCTGTGGATCATTAGTAAGGATAAGTATGAAAAGAGAAGAGAGAGTAAAAGGGAGCATGAGAAGAGAGAAGATTCGGTAGAGATAGAGAAGAAGATCCAAAACAGATTTTGCAGCTTTGTGCACAGACAAAAGGTGCATATCTTTCCGCAAGCTAGATGAAGAGCACCTTTGTGGTTTTTGCCCGGATGGGTTTCCATGTTATATCTTGTGCATACATGTGAATGATGCATGTGTTTGATTTATATGTGTAATTTTTATATTGAATAGAGCATTATAGATTTGGTTGTGAATGAATGAATGCATATCAGTCACATGGTACCAGTTGAATACAATCATACTACATAAACATTATTGACATAATAGGATGCTTATAACAACAGATCACACTTTAAATTCATAGAACAAGTAAATAATCCACCCATAGACTTTGTTGAGATCCTTGGTAAGAGGCCAAGGTACCAGAAATCCCCCCACCCAACTGTGGAAACGTGGTTCTGGCAGTTACCCATTCCAAGCGTAGATATCTCGAGTGAGACTGCATTTCTGTCGCAGGTGCTACCGATTGAGCTCTTCTCTTTCGGGGCGATATCTTTGGGATTTGTTGTGCTAAGTAGAAGGGGTTGAACCTAGTTCAGGACCCTCATAGGAGGGAGAGAAGCCAACAACATCAATGGAAAAGGTTTCTTCCCCTGCCATTTTGCTACAAGTTTTTTAACCCTATCTTTGTTGGGATATTACTCCCAATTTTTTTCTTAAGTATTCAAAACCTCCCTTGGCAATGGTTTTGTAAAAATATATGTTATCTGTTCATTAGTATTGACATAAACCAACTTCACATCTTGCTCATATACATGTTCTCTTAAAAAATTATACTTAATGGGTATATGCTTGGTTTTTGAGTGCATCACTAGATTTTTTAACACACTAATTACACTTGTGTTGTCGCAGTATATAAGAACTGGTTCATCAAACTCAACCTTGATATCCTTTAAAGTGTACAACATTCAACAACAACTATGTATTATGCATTAATTGTGGACAAGGATATCGATGCTTGTTTCTTACTTAACAATGCAACCAAACATTCACCAAGAAAGAGTGCATACCCACTAGTACTTTTTTTGTCATCTAGACTTCCAGCCCAATCAACATCTGAATAGGAAATTAAATAAATTTTTGCATTTTTGGATACCATAGTCTGAACTCAGCTGTACCTTTGATATATCTAAAGATTACCTTGAATCTGACCACATGTGATTCCTTAGGAGAAAACTAAAACATAGCTACCATTCGAACTACTTGCATAATATAAGGTCTTGACGTTGTTAAGTATAGTAAGCTTCCAATCTTATATTTGTATTGTGAGGAATCTAGTGAAGAGGATTCATCACCTTTACTGAGTTTATAGTTGGTTGTCATGAGTGTACAGACAAGAGCGCACTCTATCATTCCAAATATATTAATAATTTCATTTAAGTATTTGTATTAAGATATAAAAATTCCTTCCGGTGTTTGAGATATTTGGAGTCCAAGAAAGAATGAATGTTCTCCAATCATTAACATTTCAAATTCATTTTCCATATCATCAACAAAACTATGAATTAATTTGTTATCGTTGCAATCAAAGATGAGATCATCAACATATACTACTGTGATTAGAAACCCATCTTTTTTAGTCTTAAAATACAAGTTTATATTAGTATTACCTTTCTTGAATCCTTGTTGAATTAGGTACCTGTCCATACATGCATACCAAGCTCTTGGTGCTTGTTTGAGTCCATATATGGATTTATTTATTTTCCAGACATGATATTCTTTTCTAGGAAACTTAAATCTTTCGCGTTGTTCAGTGAAGACTTCTTCATTTAGGTCTCCATTCAGAAATGAAGACTTAACATCCATATGATATACTTTGAAAATTTTGAAGCATGAATATGCCAAGAACATTCTAATAGCTTCCATTCACACAACTAGAGAAAAGGTTCCATCACAATAAATTCCTTCATATTGGGCATACCTTTGCATACCAATCTTTCCTTGTTTCATACTATTTTACCTTCTTCATTTAGTTTGTTCTTGAAAATTAATTTTATGCCAATTATATTCTTATTTTCAGGTCTTGGAACTAACTTCCAACTTCTTTTTTTCTAAATCTAGTCGAGTTCTTCACTCATTGTTTTGTTCCAGCTCTCATATTTGCATGCTTGCAAGAATTCTTTAGGTTCCAATACTGATAGTAAGACCATGTCAATTCTACTTGGAATTTCCACATCTGTTCTTCCAGTTTGGACTATGTCGACAATATCTCCAATGATGAGTTCTTCTAGATGGTTTCTTAGGATTTCTCTATATGGGGTCTTCTAAGTTCTCTGATTTTTGTGTGTTGTTTTTGGTGTTTTGATATCCATTGGTTCTATTCTTTCTTGGTCCTCTTCATTTTCATTTAATTATTCCTCAACACATGAAGTATCATCTGATTTTTTTTCTTCTTGAGTCTATGTCTTTGGTGGTTGTTCTTCATCTATTTTAACATATATGCTCCCCACAATTCTTCTTAACCTCTTGTTATAGCACTTGTATGCTTTATTACTACCATAATGTCCCAAAATATACCTTCATATGTTTGTGTATTAACCTTTCCCAAATTATCTTCATTGATTTTTATGTAACATTTTCTTTCGAAGACTTTGAAGTATTATACTGATGTTGGTGTTCCTTTCCATAACTCATAAGGAGTTTTTCCACTTTTTTCTCTCAATTATTCCATATTGCTAGGGAGTTCTTATCGCACTGAATTGTCTTTGAATTCCATCCTCCTCACAAAAATGATTGAAATATTTTGAGGTAAATTCCCCTCCATTTTCAAACCTTAGACATTTTATTTTGTACCCACTTTCATTTTCAAGCAATGCTTTGAAAATTTTAAAAATTTCAAGAACTTTTGATTTTTCTTTGAGGAAGGTCACCCATATTATCCTAGTATAGTCATCAATGAATAGCATGCAATACATTTTTCCCTAAAGATTCTGAACTTTTGTTGGTCTGCACAAGTCAATATGTATCAATTCTAGTGGCTTTGTAGTAGAATTAAACTCTTTTGATTTGAAGATGGCCCTTGTTTGCTTCCCTTGCTGATATGAATCAAATATGTTATTTGTAGGTTTTGATAGCCTTGGAATTCCTATAACAACCCCTATTTTGTTTATCTTTACAAGATTGTCGAAGTTAAGATGTCCAAGTCATTTACGCCAGATCCAACAATCAACAGTCTAACTAAGATATGACCTTTCTCCTTGTACTTCTTCTAGAATATAAAGATTCCCTAGTGCTACAATTTTTGTTCCAATTACCTTTCTTGATCCATTCCGTCTGATTTCACAACCATTGGCATAAAAGGTGATATTATAGTTTCCATCACACATTTTTCCAATACTTAACATCTCATGTTTCAGTCCTTCAACATATAAGACATTTGAGTTTTAGCTCTTCCTTTTAGAGCCATTGTCCCTTTTCACATGTATCTTGTTGTTCCATCATCTCCAAAAGATACATCTCGTCCTTTTTCCCTTTTTAAGGTGATGGATTTTTCTTTGTCACCAATCATGTGTTTTGTACATCCATTGTCAATGTACCACTTGTCCTCATCCATCTGAGCATATAAATCTATCCCACAGATATCATTTGATCATTCTTTTTCTTGAGTTATTTTATTCAACTGACAATATTTTACAGGATGTACAAAATTATTGCATTTGGAATATTCAACATCATACTTGGCAATGCTAACAACAAATTATGGTTTACAAATGTATACTTGTTTTGACTACATTATTTCTTCCTAGATCTAATAATTTTTTTTCCTAGAGGAGCTCTACATTCTTCTGCTTTATGACTAAAATTATGACAAGTATACCAATTTCCAAAGAAAAAGTTTTGATGCATGTAAGATTGTTGTAATATGGATGTCCCATAATTTCTTGATGAAGGTCTCTATATCACTCTTCTCCAATGTTCGTTTGCAAAAGGTTAAGATAGTATTGAGTCGGTATTTATTTTGTTCATGTCTGCATAATTGATTGAAGCTTGTATTTCTTTTCCTTTTAGTATTGAAGCTTCATGTTCAAGTTAGTTGCTCTCTTTTGCTCTAATTGAGAGAAGTCTAAGAAATTGTTACAATTCTTTCTTCAACTTGTTCAACTTATACTTGTGCTTGACAATTTTGTTGCATAGATTGCTTATATTTTGTTAGACTTCTTGATTATATGTGATGGTTTCAAAACTGATTCCTCTTTTATCAATTGGTATTCTTTGTTGAAGAATCACATTGTTAATATCAACTGAGCTCTTTTCAAATTTAAAGTTCAAAATGTTTGTCCTTTTCAATTGTTATTGAAGAGCATTGATCTCTGCATCTTTCTGACATATTTCCTTCTTCATATCTCTTGCTAACTGATTTATTGTTTACATGTATTTTTTGTTTGTTTCTTGTTGACTACCTTTAGATGTTAAATTTCATATAAGGAAGCTATTAACTTGGCTTCAAGATCAACTATGAATATTTCCACATTTTCTTTAGTTACCTTACCTTCTTAATGATCCTCCCTAGCTTCAAATAAAATTTATTCTCATCCATCTTTCCTTCTTCTTCATCGCAGTTTGAAGATTCATATTCAAATTTTAATTAGTAACTCTATTTCATTGTATATCTTCTTTTATGAATATTTTTTCTTTGACTTGTCTTGTTTTTGTCTTCCCTCAATGGGAAGTTTTCAGCAATATGTCCAATTTTTCCATAGTTAAATAATTTAAGAGGGAGTTTACCTTTGAAGTTGCATGTACCCATGGGTAACTTATTGAATTTTTTTTTCCATTTCTTCCTCCAAGATTTCATTTGATCTTGAAGAAGAGGATGATTGGTTTTCATTAAAATGTTGTTTCTTCTTTGCAACTTGAAAATCAACTTCCTTTTGTTTTGGATCTTATTTTATCATTTCATAGGAAATTATGATCCCATGTAACTCATCCAATTTAAGTGCATCAATATTCTCTCTGTCTTTAATGGATGAAACTTTTGGATTAAACCTGGTAGAAATTTATCTTAGTGCCTTTTGAACAACTACATCTTCTTGTACTTAGTCTCCTAGACCTCTCATTGTATTGACCTCTTCTCCCACTCTTTGAAAGTAAGTAATGTATCTTCTTCCTCCTGCATTTTTAGGCCTTCAAACTGTGTCTTGTAGGTTTGAAGTTTTTATTTCTAGAATTTGGTGTTACCATGATAATCATTCTTCAATTTATCCCAAATATATTTGGTTGTATCAAAGTTCACAACCTTAAAAAATTCAGTTTTCGACAACCCACATAGGATTGCATTCAGAAATTCAACAATATATTCACCTACCTCTCTTTCTATAAAATTTGTTGGTGGATTTATGGAAACTTGTATCCATTAACAATGTTGTCCCAAACATCAAAACCTAATACATAATTTGTGCCATAAAAAAAGAGGAATCTCCTTATGAGCCATGTGTGTCTTGAAGGGTTACCTTTAGGTCAATCAGAATTGTAAGAAAGACTCACTCTAATACCAATTGTAGAACACACCGAGATACTGAGAGGGGAGGGGGTGAATTAGTATTATTGCCAATTTTCTATTTCACTTTTTTCTTATTTAACTCATTAAATGAATAGTAAGAACATATGCATCAATACACCATTAAAATTAGAGTATACTAAATGAAAATATCAATATATAGTATCGATAAAAACTATGCGGGGGATTACATCAAGTTTAGGATACTTCAATCTCCAATTATCACCAGCTACAACTAGAGAGAGGCTCCAACCTCCTTATTTCTTCAGATCCAATTGAAGGGTGATCCAACACCCTATTTTTCCAGCTCCAACTGGAAGAAGGACACAACCTACTATTCAAAAATTTCACTGCTACGACAGGATGGATGCTAAAAATCCCTTCTTTTTGTTAACATGATAGAGGCTTTAACCCCTATTCACACTTTCTCTGCTACGATGATATGGAGACTAAGAATACCTTTTCTCTTCTACGATAGGATGGAGGCTTGAACCCCCTATTCACTCTTTATCTGCTGTGACGAAATGGAGACTATGACACCCTTTTCTCTTTTGTGATAGGATGGAGGATTCAACCCCCTTTTCACACTTTTACGACTTATGCTAAACTTCACTCTTAGTTCTACACACTTCCATCAACTTATGATACGCTGTTCACTTTCCTTGGTTTTCTCTATTGTATCCACTCTATTCAATGTAATCTACTTTCACTTTGAGCTAATTTTCACACCTTCCATGTCTTATTCACTATTTCAACTTCACACATTGCACACTAGGGTTAGTGCACCTTCCCTAGCTTGTTCACTACTATGCACTTCACTCAACACACTATCCTCTACTTGCATACTCTGCTTCGGACTTTGTCCTTCCTTGTAATGGTAACTTTTCCCTTATATCCACTTTGATATTTGACCTTCCTCCAACTATGGATTCAGCCCCTTAACTTTCCCATCACCTATTCATTTTCTCCTTCATTCTCACTCCCACTTAACAATGACAAACATATTCTTATTTATACATGAGTCGACCTCCTCTTTCATTTGAATAAGAGGGACGACCAAAAGGATTTTAATTAATTCATGACATTTCTTCAACCAACTTGTCTTGAAAATGAATGGGTTATGGACCACTCATGGTTCTCTCTCTTGGGTTACAAGTCCCCAACACAACACCCATTCCTTTGGTATTGCGAAATGACCTTATTCTAAAACCGTGCATCATGATCTAGTTGTCATAACTCAGCAAGATGTGCAAGCATATTTAAACTGGATTTTGTTTTGTATACTTGTTCAAACCAACTTCTAATTAAATCAAGTCTGATCAGATAAATTGCTCGACATACATGGCACTCTCTTTTGACGTAAATGATAATATAAATTCCAACACATTCCTCCTAGAAGCTAGAAGGATGGATTCACCAATGATATGATGCATCAAATTCCTCATATCAAGTGGAATAATACTTTATATATGTACTATATCAGTGTCTCATAGGATATCCTGAATTGGTATAGGGTGGTCTCCTTGTCAAGCCAACAATATTCATAATCGGTCCACAACTTCCTCCCAGAGTCTAGCATTGGCATGCATTGCAGGACGGGTCTGGGAAACCGAGGCACTGCCTCATGTTCATCCATGTCCTCATCTACTATTGGTGGATGCCCATCTCCATCATAGATGCCAATATCTACAAAATATATACTATACAAATGTTAAACAATTTAAATAAAATGTTAGAATAAATTTCATTTTGCATTAAGTAAGACAATAAACTAAAACTAGATTAATTTAAGCATACCACTAATATTACCTCTTTCATATGGTGGTTCATCCCATGTGAAAAATATGTTAGGACATCCTTTCCAGTCCAACCTTCTATAAGGATATGGCACAATGTCCAAAGTCTGATCATCCTCGTTGGATAGTAACTTGAGTGCCTTTGAGGTTATTTTATATGGGAGCTCCGATTGGCCCTTCTTGGGAAGCATTTATCCCCACATATGCATTTTCACCTTGGTCATTTCCCTAGGAGGGAAGCGGTCAAATGATGGAATTGTGACCAGAAACCTCTTAAAACATAAACAAAAAATATTTGAAGCAAAAGGGAATTTGACCCTCCTGTCAAAGTATGCACAACATAGATCTAGAGAAAAACAAAACTACCACAAGAAATGGAAAACCACCTAATGCATCAAGGTATCTAAATTAAAGAATCTAATTAATATAATAGAGGGAAACTAATGTGATTCTCATCAATGGTGAAGTGTGCCACCATTGTAACCAAAAGAGAGAGGCACCTAATCTCCTCTGCACCGAAAGAAGAAATACACAATTTTCCTCCAGAAACCCGAAAAAGAGTAAGGTCAGTGATGTGGTCATTGATATATCTTTGAGGGTATACAAGCTAACTCTCTACTATGACACCAAGTGGGACATTAGGGATCTGGGGAAAACCCTCCCCTCTCCTAGATAATCCAGTGATCAAGTACATGTCCTCCTCTATGGGACGAAATCACATATAGGGATCAAACAAAAATGATTGTCTATGCTAATCCCAACGATGAATCAACTGCATCAATAAAATTGAGTTTCTCTTTAGGGATCTATACTTATGATAGAACTTAAGGAGTCTGGAACCATGAAGAGATCTCATGTCAATGTTGTAAATGGAGTGAGGGTATAAGTCTTTGTCCCTCTCTTTGGCCTCACACTTGTACATTAGTCTACAAGTCCACCCGCGCAGGTTATTCTTTCTTCGGTGAGTTGGAATGACATAAAGACACAGTTCGTTATTATAAAAATATTAAAAAGTTTGCATTGGTGCTTCCAATTGCATGATGCATTGATGCAACTCAAATATCCAAAATAACTGAGAATGAACCTAAACAAACATATAAAAAAATTATTGGACAATTTTCGGTGTCAATGCATCGCATTAACTGATGCACCAATGCTGTGTAATATATAAAACACTCTATAAATTTTTTCTTATTTTTTAAAATAACATATTTTTCTAGGTGGGATGGTTGCATTTTTGGATGATAGTGGTGCATGATTTATGTGGATGCATCAGTGCTTTGGTTTAGTCTAAAAACATCGGTTATTGTTGGATGTAGAAATATAAAATATTTTTTCCTCTTCATTTAATGAGGATTTTTTGATATCAGTGTGATATGTTTTTGTACACACTTGTGTGTTTAGTCTAATGACACACTAGTGCATTTGGTTTGTATAAAATCACCATACAAAAACATTTTCTAAAACATATACCCATTCACCTCCACTGGCGACCTTCTCTATAAACATATATTTGGGCTCTTTTTAGAGGAGCTTCCTGAAAAAACTTCACCTGAGGGTCTTTTCCTTTTAGTCTTATTTCTTAGAAAATATACCTAGAATATTCTAGAATAATCATCTAGAAAAGTAAAAAAATATCTAGCAACATTTATAGACATAATGGGATTGGTCCAAATATATCATAATGAATAAGTTGCAAAAGATCAAAACTTTTACCAAAGCCTATAGTAAACCAAGCTCTCTTATGTTTACCAAAAATACAGTGCCCACACAAACTTCAAGCACAAGAATTAATGCCATAAACCATACCTCAATCATGTAAATTTTTCAAACTTTTTTCACTCATATTTCCAATTCATTGATTCCACAACATTACTACATCCAAAACATTTCTCGGGTCTAATGTTGTTGCATGATATGTTACTGTACACCTCACAAACAATATAGGGTACCACAAGATCCTATTTTGATACCATGAGGGATCCTTTGGTAATTATGCATTGATTGTCATTGAAGGTAGTAGAATACCCCAACTTATCCATAATATTTATTGATAGAAAATTATTCTATAGAGATTGTACATGTCGTACATTAGAGAAATTCCTTCTCTGCCATCGTCCAACTTGATATTAATGTCCCTTATTCTCATACTTTTTAAAGGATGATCATCACACAAGTAGAACATTCCACCACTGCAGGGTTTATATTTGATGAACCAATCTCTATGTGGAGATAGATGGAAAGATGCACCTGATTCCAAAACCCAAGAATATAATAGAGATATGTTGTTACTGAGACAAAAATCCTCACACGTTACTCTCTCTTCTGAATCTTCTATATTATATTTAGCTGGTGGTTGATCTATATTTTCATCCTTCTTTTCCTTCTTTAGATATCAATAGTCCTTCCTCAATATCCCTGGTTTCCCACAATTCTAGAACTTACCTTTCTTGCATCCTCTAAACTTGGATCTAGACTGTGATATCCCTTGTTGACCTATTTTGTTGGATCAGCCTCTCAGATATAGGGATTCATTGATAGAGGGATCTAGAGATGATTCTCACCTAAAATATTCTCCCAACAAAGCAATTACCACATCATCAAATTTCAGAGTTCCTGATGATGATTAGGTGATGGTAACCACCATATTATCACAAGTATTTGAGAGGGAATAGAGTAAAATGATAACTTTGTCCTCCTTCTCCATATTTACACCAATTGAGAGCAGTTTGTTGATTAGGGTATTAAACTCAATTAGATGATCTACCACAATTAAACCCTCCATCCTAAAATGATGAAGTTGTTTTTTCATAAAAAAATTATTTGTGGTTGATTTAATCTCATAAAAATTCCCAAGTTTCCCCCAAATGGATTATGAGGTTTTTTCTTAAGCAACATTGAACAAGACAGCGTTTCAATAGGAAAATATGAATTGTAGAATCTGCCTTTATGTTTAGCTTTATCAGTCCTCATTTGTCATGTTGCATAGTTTTTTCACAACACCTTTTAAGGCTAGGGATTGATCATTATGAACCAACAAATCCCCCACCTTCATCGTCTATAGAGATAAATTCTTGCCATGAATTTTCTCAATCTTGAACTTTGTTAAACCTCATGTCATTCTTGTAACTCCCACTTGCAAAAAACCCTATTCCTGTGATTTTTTTAGGCTCTAACACCCTATGTTAAAAAAATATAAAAAACAAAATCAAATAACAATAACAACATAACACAATATCTATGTGGAAACCCTGTTGTACACGGGTAAAAGAATGGAGAAATGGAAACTTTGTTCTTTTATTATTACTTGGGATAACACTTACAATCCTTTATTCTATCTCTCTTGTGTTATAATGTTGGGAGCTAACTCCCCTTTAATACAATACATATGATAGTTCCAGAATGAACCAAAATACACTGGAAGGGTCTATAAATTTTCGTTGTGGGGTCTTGATGGATCCTCCTCTAACCTGCCTAAGCATTCGATGCATACGAGTAGTGCATGGGACTAGTCAAGATATCTACATGAAGAATATTGGAGACTTGGATATTGGGTTCATATCCTAACAAGAAACACATAAACAAACTTATTAAATAGAACTATCAATTGCAACTAGGTGGCAGATTGGTTGAAGGAAGTGTTGTCTAATCCGATCCATTGATGGGTGCATTTCAACATTGGAAGGCCAACAAGTTGAGGGTATTATTGATGTTGTTTCAGCTATATCAAAATATTTAGAAGGGTTATCTTAGTACAGTCAATGTCGACTTCCGAGGTCCAACATGTCAGCGTCGGGCAGGCACGCCGGAATGATTTCATTAGAAACCCATTTTGCTGTGTCGAATTTTGACTCTTGATGTTGGAATTATAGGGAAGGGTTGGTCAAGTCTAAGAGGAATAAATAATCCATTGGGACTACTATTTTATGCTAATTTATTAGCTGATTAACTAATTTTTATTCAATAATTAAGAAAAACAACCTATAATTTTATATGCTTCTGCGGTAGTGAGTTGAATGGGGATCACTATTAATTATTAAATAATTTAACCTAAATTATCTTGTAATTATAGAGCCTTTATAATGCTCTATGTGTATTTTAGCTACAAATTGTTAATGTCTGTATAGTTGTGTAACGTGTGGGTGTGTTACACTATTTATTAGTTAATCCTTGGCCTTGAGATCCACACTAGGAATCTTTACATCATTTTACATAATTTGAGTTTATACATTCCAAGGGTAAAAAATGAGGCAATACAAAGACCTAGTTCCAAATGTTAAATTTCCACCCATGGAGTGACTCTCAAGTAGAATAATGTGTCTCATTAAGGCCCAAGTAATTGGGGGTGATCTCAATTAACCATATTTCATGGAAAAATGTAATTCGGAATCATTTAGGTCTGCATAATTTATGAATCTATGTTTCTGTATAGTCGTACAAGTATCAATGGTTTTTCCTCACCATTTTACTTAGGTCCTAGTTTTGATAGTCATGCAAACTAGAAAAAACTTAATTACATATTGATTCCTCCATTCCATATGTTGACTAGTGATGAAAGGAATCTTTATGACCTACATAATGTATATTGACGATGTAATTTAGTAATGGACATAAAAATATAGCAGGTGTTTGAAATTTGGGAAATAACAATGTCCAATGTGCCTACTTTATTATGATGATTATTTATATGTTTATTGTGATGCATTATGTTGTCTAACTTTTATAATATTGGCTAAGTATAAGTATTGTTGATATTTTTTTAAAGTCGTGATTGGACATGTGCCTAATGTTGGATAACTTGGTTAAGTAGAACTTAGTTTCACATATAACATATTGTATCTTAAAGAAACGTTATGGGTAGACCTTAGGTGAAGAGGCATAGTTTGGTTGTAGTAAGCGTAGATTGGTTAGTCCCATGTTCTTGTGGAAAGGTATTTCCTCACAATTGGAGATGACAAAAATAAAAGAATTGAGTAAGATTCTTAGTTCCATGACAACAACTCTATAACAACTGCAATGGACAACAATGATCCATGCTTGACAATGGATTTCTTGTTGTCAATGAAAATGAAATTACTTAACACATTTCCCATCCACTACCATGATCCTTCCATGGTGGTTTGAAATACACAAGAATTGCATGGTATTAATTTTTTGTAATAATTACAATGAGAGGGGACTCAATCCACCCCCCTTGAGTCATTTCAACTTGATAATGAATTGGGGGGCCTCTATTCCCAACCCACCTCCCAAGCCTCTTTTTCAGTCACCATGCATGATATTGAGAAGCAACTCGACATCCCTTCCATCATCCTCACCTTAGATTTCCTTCTCGTTTGTATCACAATGTTGTCCATCTAGTTACTCAACTTCTTCCCCTTGGCAATGCTTCTTTGGATGATTTGGGTGTATGTTACAATGCATCTATTTGATCTACCAGAGTGGAACTTCCTTGTACCTTCATCCTCATCATTTTATAAATGGAGCACAATGTTGCTTCAGCTAGTTGGCGAAGGAATTAAAATTTCTTTGATCTAGATTGAAGAAGTGTGAAGGTAATTAAGAGACAACTAGTGAAACCACCTTCCATGCTAGTTTATTAATTTTGGGTGGCAAAGAAAGATTGAATCAATTAGAATATAAGAGAGAAAGAGATGCCTAACAATCCCAACGAAACACCCATGATCATCTTCATCGACTCCAAGTGTGGAAAGCAAGTACTAAACTCAATTGGTCCTAATTCCAATCTCCAGTTCATAAACATTATGCAACCATTCAAACAAATCTCCAAGGAATTGACAACCTATAATGTTGATTACATTTTCCTTGCACGCACAATTAACCTCCAATAGAGTACCACTCATATTATAAACCCAAGCTCCAAACACCCGTGCAACTCAAATATTGATAGTTAGCTACACGTTTAAATATATATTTATGCTTTGTTGTAAATTTTCCTTTATATAAAACATCATACTTGTTCTTGTAAACTACCGCTGTTAGCGATTGTTTAAATATAAGTTTGATTGTTTTATTTTACTCTTTACAATGCATATTAATCCAAGTAAAATCATTCTTATAATTCATATGTAAAATATTATTTATGATTTTTTCCAATTAAATATTAAATTTCCATATTTTCTTTTTAATATTTAATTTAGGAATGAGATAATAAACTTTAGAAGCATCCTTCAACATATAACTAACTAACTTTGTTAGTCAAAATGATATAAAGAGATTTGTACCACAACACAAGATTGGGACACCCTTTGATCAATTTAGTTATTACAAGATATTTGGAAGAATCAATAACACTTGAATCATTCACTGAATCGATTTAAGTTATTACAATATATTTAGAAGAATCATTCACACGAGAATCATGACCCACAAATTAATTTTGTGAATAATCAAAATAACGATAAGAGTATAATTGCACGACTACCAGTAACATATATAATGATACCTTATGGTGTATTATAGAATTTACATATCCCTTTCACCATCCTCTTTATAAATATTTTATTCTCCTTATCCTTTCTTTGTAAGGACGACGATTTCCATATGTAGTAGTAACATCAACATCTTTAGCCATGACTCAATCATCTACGGTCATAAAACCATCATCAAATACAATAATTACCATTATGATAATTGCATATGTGATATCATACCACTTTTACCAATAAGAAATATCATGTGTATGCACAAACATCTTTAAGTGCAATATGCTTTATTGCTTAATATGCCCACAGGTCCATATGCATGTTGTTGTATTTTATTGCATTTTAAATACTCTCTTTCCTTAATTATATAGACGTAGAACTCAAATAATATAATGAAAATAAAAGAGTTAAGGAAGTTTTCCCTTCCAAATCCTTTAAATAACATGGGATTTCACTTCCACATTGTAACTGGTCCATTCCATGGCCTTTTTGCTAAGCAAAAAATAGATTATTAACTGTGATTTCCTCACCAAGTAGCAAATCACCAATGTATAAACATCCATACTTGTTACTTTCAAAGAATTCAATTCTTGTCCTATAAAAAGTTAAGTTTATGGAGATAAATCCTCATCTTTATCAAATATTCTTAGTTGTCATTGTTGTCCAATTCTTGCTACATCAAAATTCTTAGCCTTATGCATATATATTTAGTATTACATAAGATTTGTTTTCATTTTGTTCACCTTTTGATTGCTGCTCCATTCAACTTTATCAATTCTGTCTAAGCCCGACTTGACCATTTCTGATTTCCAGCCCATAGTTGCATTACCAAGTTCCTTTATCGCTTCCTTTCCTTGGCCAACCTTGCCCCAATATTAAATTTATATGGAATCTCGAGCATTACGTAATTTTTCAATTAATTTCATTCCAACTCCATTTGGAGCCTTTTCAAAGTCCATTATCTTTCTTATATCCTATTATCTTCAAGTCTCAATCAATTTTAGATCTTTCTTTTCTTTCCCACAGAAATATTTACCACAATTATAAACCACATGATAGATCCACATACTGTAATGTATTATTCTGCCATTAGTAGCTTCAATGTGAATTAATTCCATCACTTTTTCCCATTCTTTACACATAAATTGTTGGTTCATAACTTTGAACTCTTCAAAACATGCATACACCTTCCCACAAAGATGATTTTCCCATTATCTATATGAGTTGCATGTTTCTTATTCGTCAGTATGTTCCATATTCCCATTAGTCCTCATTGTTTCCTCAATAAGGGATTGCACATGCCTTCTCTACCATCCATATTTCATATTCTAAATATAGTAATTGTATTGCACACATTCTTGCTAAGGCACCATAAATCATTCTTAGATCCTTCTTTCATCACAATTGTTTATAAAATACAATATACAAAAATATAGGATTCTCCACCCCCTATGTTTATCCACCTATCAACAAACATTATCATAATTCTCTTATTTTCAATATCCTTGTTTATCAATAATACTATCATGTTACTAAGAATTCAACCATACTTTGTTTAATCACTCACATTAATAGTTAAAAAGTAACCTATTTTTTACCCTACTTATTATCAATTATGCCTCCACTTCACGGTGAGAGCACCATTAAAATTTCCTTAGCTGATTTTACATCTATCACACTCTTGTATTAACCTGCAAAATTTTATGAAATCTTAGGATATTTTGGAGGTAACCCATATTAGAAACGACCTTTCTCAAACAAGCCTAGAGGCTCTTCTCTTCTTTCTTTCTAAAACAACTAGAAACATGCTTCATTTCTTTTTAAAACATTGTATCATATTCTACCTTGTGTTACCTTTCCAATATCTATGACTATGCTTAGTTTTGAGTTTGAGGATAAAATTTACAACCCTCTAGAGTTACAAATTTTGTGCAATTTATGAACATTTCCTATAGGTGTATCTAGTCTCAGAGACCAACTTCAACCACCTATAGAGAAAATCTAATAAGAGCCAAAAATTATTTTTAAATCACATGCTGATAATGATCATGGTGGTAAGTACTCATTAACTTTTAGATCATCGATCTGATACTCTAGTAAATTTTTATGATTTTTTGGATTGATTACGTTTTCCTTTTTACATATTTCCACACTTGAAATAATTGTCAAAAACTGTTATCTTTCAAATTGAGCATATTTGGGAAATATTCACTTGAAAAAAGTTGTTTAGATTATTGAGGAGGTAAAATGTTGATTATATAAAAAATTTCAGCTTGGAATTCTTGGGTCGCCCCCCGTGATATTTTCAAAATCCATAAAAAAGAAGTGTCTAGGAATAGCGGATTTTGGTATGTTTTTGCATCCCCATTCCCAATGTTTTGAAACTTTTTCAAATGCTCAATTTTTTTTGTTCATACCTGGTCATTAACTGTTCTATACATCCATATTTCATCACCAAACAAGCTTCTAGTTCGGTTTTTGATTAGGGTCTTCAAAAAGCACTAACGCTCAATTTCTAATTTCTTTGAGTTAAATCAGGGATCTAATGCCACTAACATTTTTGTACTCCTCAACTCTATGGACATACCCCAAAAATTTAATCAAAATTCGACTTAATATGCTCATTTTATGCATAAAACAAAAAATATCGATTTTAACTCTATTTTATATTTATAATAATTTTCATATGTTAATTGTTAGAATGAAACCAAGGGCCACACTATATTCTATTTATATGTCTATCTTCTTAATGAGAAGGGTAATCTTATGCTTATTTTTAATTGGTTTTTCTATTCTAATTGAGATTGATCCCAACAATGTTATTAGAGCCCTATAGTCCTTAGGGCTTGGGGGGAAGCTACGGTAGTTGTCTAAAACATGCTATCCATGAGAGTTATTTTCTTGTTGGGCGAATTTAATTACCTAGGTGAACTTCTTGTTGGGTAAATTGAAGAGAAGGTTTAATTAATTACTGGGTAGACTCCTTGATGGGTGAATTTTTTTTTTTTCAAATTCATGATCTTGAAGAATAATCCATGGAGAACCATAGCTAGAAATGGACAGAATCCAAGGATAAAACATAGTTGTAGAGGAAATTCATTGTTTATGGAGCCATTGTTGGTAAAATATAGATTTCTTTCTCATCATTCATCTAATTTTAGTTGCATTGGAAAGTAGATTCAGAGGAGCACCAAATTTTATTTTTATAATTTCAAGGTTTATAACTAATTATTATATACTCACCTTGTAATAATCATATTATATGTAGTCGCAAAATATCCAGTCACTAAAAAGCATATTATAGGAATCATACACAACGGATTTGAGAAAATAATATATTGTTGGAAATATATTTTAGAGATGAATGAAATCCCTCTGAATATTGACTGCAAAATTCAACTTGAATGAGAAAATTTCAATAAAAATATCCACCCACAACAAGAGAAACGAATGTTGCTAGTTAAAAACATGTTTTTCTTATCATGTATATTACCTTTTTTTAGGTATAACGCTTGCAAAGAGGATTCCCATGGAAATATTCAAATATATATCTTTCATTTTTAAAAACCACTTCTTAATTAATGAGATCTTATCAATGGAATTTTTAATGTTTGTCAAATATATAAACCTTTTCGTAGAAGATTTGTGAATTTTACAATATATTTTAGGCAATGTGAACATGTATTTAAGATAGACTCATTGATATCTCTAATAGGTTCTATCCATTTTTTCATTCATTATTGAATAGATGAGGCTTATAGGGATAAATTCTTGGGGAACCAAATTGTGTCACCATCAAAGAGACTTACATTTCCACATAGGTAAATCATTTACTTTTTGAATTTCAATTTGTCGAATCATCATCGAAATATAATTTGCAAAGAGTGATTTTGTAAGTTTACTTGTATTCTTGGCACTTGCAATAGTTATTTTTGTGAGTGTCAAAAGAAACCAAGTTGAATTTTATTTGTAATTGGGTGAATTCTCAGTTAAACCCAACACCCTTCATATTTTGATCCTAGAACATCTATTGTTGAGTATTTTTGTTAAAGGATGGAGTTGCGAGAATCCATATGAGGTATGCATCAATTTTTCAAATGGATTAAACTAAAAGATTATTATAATTACTGAACACTCTTATATTCGCTACTATTGATGACACAATCACAATCAATGAGGAAACTCTCCAATATGTGCTAACCATTTTACACAATGAATAAACCAAAGTGGACATTCTCTAGACTCAATCAAAACTCTAACATAACGAATTACAAGGAAGGAATCAACATTTTGAACTAGATCTTATCAAAATAAACTTCTCTTTGAATTTGATAATGATCCCTATCAGTTGTTAACACATGACCAACTCAGTGAAACGATGTCATATGTCAAAGATGAAAATGATCATGAACATATTCAGTGTAATCTTTCCAATCCCACCATCAAACCTTGGGAATAACTCAGGAAAAACATACACATGACATGTAATGGATATGATAAGGAAGTGACCTTTCATTTTTTGGAATATTCCAATCCAATCTAGTTTCAAATATTTGGATTAATTCAAGAAGATTAAACCTCACCAGTTTAGAATCAATGCCAGTATCGTCATCAATTTGGCCACATGGAGGAACATTGTTTAGATCTCTATCCTTGTTAGCATTGTGGGAAGCATAATAATTCTTTATATAGATGTTCAAAACTAAATAAACCCACAATACTAAATATTCACTATGGGTGGATCAATTCTTGGCAATGGTCATCAACAACCAAGAAAATATATCATTCATATCGAAGAATTCAGTCTCGAGTTTTGACAAAACTTGTAGTAGAAAGTATTCCTGCTTCTCACCTTATACCTGACAGGGGATCTTTTCATCGATTGATAGTTAGGCTTCAAGTTTTGAAGCCCTATAAATAAAAAAGAAAATGCGATCTTGAGCCATATCCAAAACCAGATCCAACCACTAGATCCTTGAACTAAAAACATTGAAAGAGTCATAATTGTAGCCAAAAAACAAACATAGAACGATCGATTGGTTTATGAACATCCTAGAACCACCCATTTAGTAGAATACACCAGCTTCTGTAAGTTTTTTTTGTTTGCGGTTAGTCAAAACCAATAAGTTTGTGGTCATCCAAAAACCATCCATTTAGAAGAAGACACAAGTTTCTTCTAAATTTTTTGGTTTGTGGTTAGTCAAAACCATCGATTTTTTGGTAATCCAAAAAAACAATAGTAGAATATATCAACTTTTGATTTTTTTTTGGTTTCTCTTCAGCCAAAACCGTCAAGTTTGTGGTCATCTAAAGACCACCCATTTAGTATAAGACATTAGGTTCTACTAACTTTTTGGTTTTTGGTCATCTAAAACCACCAAGTTTGTGGTCATCCTAAAAACACTAATTCCAAGAGCACTTATATTTTCACCATTTATAAGAACACACCAACTTCTACTATCTTAGTTGGAAAATTTAGATTGCTAAGAAATGTTCAGCCATTGGCAACTGTCCACTTCTAGATTTCATCTCTTTTTCAGAAGATTCTTGGACTCATAAACACCCCTTCGGACTAAGAGGGGAATGTTGGAAACCTAATCCTTGTGGTTATGGTAAATTTTTGTGTAATATTATTATTACTATTCACATTAACCGTATGTTGATATGAAGAGTCATAGAGGATCCCAAGAGACCTCTTGGGAATATGAAATTAAGGATCATAACTTGATGTATTTATACAAATACCATCTTAATGAAAAGGGAAATCTTGTGCTTATCTCTATTTGTGTTTGTTATTATCATTGAGGATGATTCCAATGCTAACATGGCATGTCACGTGGAAGGTGGTAATGTGGCACCATACCCCACCTAGACACTACATGAAAAAGTGTAGTTTTTCCATTTAGATTCCTTTGATCCATGTCCATGTTATCACAAAATTATAGATTCCCCACCACAATATTTAAATCTAATAGGAGGAACCCTATGATTAAATTTAAGATGTGGATAATCTCATATTCAGAAAATTATCTTAACCACTTGTGGTAAGGTGAGGTATCCACCACCTTTACCTTTACCAAATACCATAAGAAAATGTTGTTGATGATTTCATCAACATGACTAAATTTAGATTGTTTGCATGATCATCCCTTTTATTATCTTCCAAGCATGTTCTTTTGCATGGATGGATGCAATCTATCAATGGGAGTAGCTCGAATCAATATAGGTTGTTCATGGAAATCCCCCCCATGATAAGTCATGATCACATTTTTAGCATGAATGGACAGGGTCCACATATCTAACTTACACAATTTAATCTCTGTTTTTCACGATGATGTTCCCCATGTTATGTCCCAGTCATGTCATTTTGTGCAAATGGTCTGTCACGTCCTCGACCCTCCGACCAGTGAAGAGGATGCAACTAACACCACAACAACCGAGAAAACAACCCCATGAACATGGACAAGCAACAATGCTGAAATTAAAGCTTAAACATGATGCATAACAGGAATGCTAAGATGCATCATCAGACATGCACAGTTACTCAATGCATAATTCTTCAATCATACAGCGGAAGCAAACATACATTCCAGCATTCACATGTTCATCATAATTAATTTGACATCAATATAATTGCAGAGATGGAATCAATCAGGATTACTTATCTTTTGATGAAGAATTCACCCCGCAACCAGCTACGTCGCTGCAATGTTCCACCCAACCATAGGCCAGCGTGCTCATCAATCTCTCAGCAACACTGCCACCCCCGAGCTGGGCATGATTCCTCAAGGAATAAAGGCCAACGCAGGCTTACACATAGCCAAGGTTTTCCAACACATAGCCAAACCCACACCATAGGGTTCTCCAGGTTGTCAAGGAGCTAGGATAGGCTGAATGCCAAACTGGTGACCTCAACACCAGTCTTCTCATGCATACCCAGCCTCTAATCCCACTCTCAGTAGTCCGAAGACCACCCACTGCATACCGCAGCAAACAACCCACTCACGGCTCTGTGATGAAGGCAAAGACAACCGGGGACAGTCCCAAACAAAAGATGAAACACAACTCGAGCCCACAAGGCAACTCAGAGTTGTTCTTGGCCCTTGCGTGGCCAAACAACCCAATAGCAACAACACCCAAACCAGGGTACTTCAGCAACCCAACTTCACGATAAAAATGGTGGCAACTTTACACAGTCCACAATGGATAAGAAAACAGAACTCCCATCATAGCTGTGGAAAACTCAACCAACGGGTGTGGCAATCAACAGTCACAGACTCACAGCGAAAACGATGGCAGTTATACTCTGTCCCAAAGCAGGGAAGAAGAAAACACACAGGCACAATCCGAAATGGAAGAAGGACGGACTCACAACAGCACACAGAAATTGTGGGAAGAACCACAGCAACCCAAATCGTGGGTGAAACCAACAGCAAGCAGAAATCGTGGATTATAGCCATGTCTATGACACATACCAGTGGAAATCGTGCCCTTGAGGTCTTTTCACCTGCTTGCTGCATGCACAAACCAAAGAAGAGCCACGACTGGTGCGCGAGGAGGAACTAAATGCCTCTTTGCATGAGGATCCCAGCCTGTGCACGCAAATCAACCGACCAACACGAGGAACGAACAGACCATGGAGAGAATGGCGGTGGAGGTGAAGACCAGGTGCGTGAGGAAGCTGAACAGACAACGGCGAGAAAGCTAAGAAGTGGAGGGAGTGGAGAGTGAATGCTTCATCTGCCCCCATGTGACGTGAGGAGGAAGAATCCGCTGATGGAGTGGGCACGTGGGCAAGGACTGACAGTCCTACCACAACCACCACCACTCAACAATAACTACCTCAACCAACAACAACAAGACAAACATTAAATAGGTTGAAGAGGTTGGATGAGACAAGGGAAGATGGAAAAACAAAACAAGGTGGAAACCCATGGGTTTTCCCCCCATAGACCAAGGTTTGACATCCCCCACCCCCTTATCCTTTGGAATCATGCCCTTTTCATTTCAACGTTGCACTGCCGTAGCTGGTTGTGGTTTATTTTTAATTGATGTGCGTGTTTACATGATGCCATACTATAATGTGCCAAATAGCATGATATACCATTGGCAACTATCCCCATTGCCGAAACATACACAACCAAATCGATGGTGGGGCTTTTTCCTTTAGCTCCTCACCATGATTAATTACATTATATATACATCATGCAAACGGGGTCAAAACCGGGGTGTTACATTCCCCTCCCCCTTGGAATAACACCGTCCTTGGTGTTCCATTACATATAT
>LPNX010017305.1:83090-148864 GCA_001517045.1 Pseudotsuga menziesii
TCAGCCTCTTTCACTTCACCGTGAATGTTGGACCAATCCCTCTTGGTCATGACACTTAGTGTCTCCGGTCCATTCTAGACCTCTAAACCATGGAGTCTCTCCACATTGTTTGTCTCAATAGCTAGGAACCTCATGGTCTCACTAGCACCTTTTTCATTGCCGCTCATTCCAAGCTTTCCAGGATAGTCACATGTCCACATACACCCCTAGGATGCTCTCATAGTCCTCTCTTCCAGCGATACCTATATCCAAACATTGAATAGATTCACATGTTTAGTTTATGCTCATTGGTTTTATCTCTAGAACAAGAGCTTAAAACATCATAACCCAATCATATACACATGTATATTCATAAGCAAAATAATCCAATACTTATATATATTGTGCATTTCCTTGTTCGTCAACAGGATCCTGCTTCGTTTTGCAAGATTTGGGATCGCCTATGGACTTAGATGTTAGGTTAGCACGCATGCTACCCCACAACATCAAATAACTAATGTCCAGCCAGTACACCCTCATGTAAACTGGGCTTGGAACTTTACCGTGACCATTTCCAGGTCTAGGATCTACTATGGATCCTCAGGCATATCATAGCCCAACATACACTTATACCAGCACACACTTATATTAACAATAACCCTTACTCCGCAACCCCTCACAACAACCATTTACCTTTTACCTTTTACCTTTAGGGTGCAACACCCAACTGCATCTATTTAGACTGTCAACACAAGCAATACAATCAATATAAGGAAACTCATCAGCGTTATTTCTCTAAAACTATAATCACATTTCTCATCATTCACTATCAAGTATTGAGACACCGGGAGTGCGTCCACTCCCTAGAGTGTAATCAATATTGAAAACCCTTTCATGACTCAACATCAAAAAAGTGTGCACCATTTCCCAGTGTGTGCCATGTAGGCCCTATTCATACTCAAGCAATCGGTCATCATGGAAATAAAATCAAAACATGTTCTGCATATTGAATTTTAATAACGATTAAACATGCAAATTCTTAGCAAGGGTCATAGAACACTTATCCATTTGCCGACGCAGTATGCCTTCATTAAGGAGGAATGGGGGCTCCTTCCCTGAGTTAACAGTCCCTCAGTTAGCCATCCCAACTCCTTTTTACATTTCATATTCACACATGTCTTACCGACATAATTTATACCATCTCACTCATGTTACTACCAAACATGTAGTGCAGATGAGACATTTCCAAAATGTCCAATGGTGTTTCACCCGAAACCCATTTCCAAGGGAAAACCTTCCCATGAAGTTTGGCTCTTGCAGGCCATCACACATGATCTTCCTGCAATGTGTACTCCTGGCACATTCATCAAATAGCCAAACTGTCAATCATTACCTGATAATACAATCCAAATTGATTGTTCCATAACTAAGCAATGACATTAGTAATCAAAATCATTAGGAATTTGCAATTCTATTTACTACAGAAATTGACTTGCTCAATTGTGGGTCTCTTGTAAGCAGCACTACTATGCCCATTATAATTTTATGCTTACTATAATAACATGAATACCCACTTACCATGCGTCCTCTTGACACAATCTTATACAAGCCAACAGTGATTAGTAGTCGTCAACAATTCTTAAATCCGAAATTCACAATTCAAATTTAACAACCCATTATGCATATCAACTATTTTCACAACCATGAGACTCTTCTCATAAGGTTTGGCTCTTTCACATGGTATATTCTGGCATTGGTCAGGGTCTTACCTCTCACTGCCATGCTCGAAATAATCTACTTGAAACTTGAGCTTCAATCATCCAACACAATCTTATGCAAGCCAATAGTGACTAGTAGTTGTCAGCAATTTCTTAAATCCGAAATTCACAATTCGAATTTTAACAACCTATTATGCATACCATATGGTAGATTCTGGCATTGGTCAGGGTCTTACCTCTCACTGCCATGCTCGAAATAATCTACCTGAAACATGAGCTTCAATCAACCAAACACTTGGTAAGTCTGGATGCATATAACCTTTTCATTTCTACAACCGTCACTGAAGCATTTTCAGAATTTATAAAATTCAAATACTTCTAGCTGTTAGTCACATCAATATTACCAAAACTCGTTTACTTCATGCAATCATTATCATACTAACATTTGCAAGGCATAGTCACATCATTCATGCAATTAAATGAAATGTTCAGATACTCCTTACTTCACAAGCATATCATTTGTAACACCTTGCTCTTCCATAGAGCATTTTTGGCAGCCAATTGATCATGACTATCCTACATTCATAACATCCTTTGAAATGGTTCTTGAATTGTCATCAATTCATCATTTCAATTCATTAGTCATTCATAATATCACATGCACTCATCTCAATGCATTCATGCAATGCATCACGACATTTGCACCTGTACTTACTTTCCTTGGGCTACTAAGCTTAATCAATATATATAGGAATGATACCTTCCTATATTCAAATATCCACATGGTATGAGGTCTCTTACCTTTACCAATCCTTGGAATTTGTCAAAATCAAACTATTACCTGCATGGTTCCTACTTACACCCTTGACATGACCAATTTGGTTGGTCCTTGTAGGAGATTGCAGAATTTGCTCACCAAATTTTGTTATGGACTTGTTGCCTTATCCCTTACCCAAGGGTTGCGAGTCACATTTGTCAGCATCAACAACATATTCATCCGGGTCCATGTCATCGTTGGTTTTTTTTTCCACTAATGCCAACATCAAAGCAATGATTATCATTAGTGGTTTATTATAGATGTATAATCCTTAGTATCCTATGTATGCAAAGCATATCCTCATGCATTTCATGCATAAACTTAGGAAATGTAGTTATAATCAGCAAGATAGGGTTTTAAGGAAAACTCCCCCTTTCAAGTCTTTCATCCTTGCATGGAACTCCTCTTCCACACAGCAACTGATTTGACTTCATATTCCTTGCTACCTATGGCATGCAACTGTCCAGATTTGTCCATTTGATAGCAGCAGCCGTCATTAACACTTTGCTGCTTCATGCTTAGATTCTGGTGACTTACCCTTGTTCCCTACTGGATAAGCTTTCCAACGCCTATCCACATGCTTCATTCCGACCTCAGGTGTGAAAACCACACCACTTATAAGAATGACGGCTTTCAACAGTCTTAGGAAAAACACACAACTTGTATTTTGGTCTGGGTGCCAACTTCAGCCACCTAGGATTTTTCTTCTCCTTTTCAGCCTTGAAGCTACTGAAAGACTACTGAGAATTTCACTGAAAAATCCCTGAAATCTTCCGGAAAATCCCACTTGAGAACTCAGAATTTCCCCTTGCAGAATCGGATCTCATTCCGACTATCAGCCGACGTATCGGCTGTCGAAACAACTACTCCTTTTGTCGTTTTGGATCCCCAAACCACTTGCTTCTCCGCTGTTCATCGAAAATCGGAACAACTAAGCTCTATCATATCGGCAATCGGATCCTCTAAAGTTTTCCGACGTGTCGGCGGTCTGATCTTCTAAAGTTTTCCGATCTTCTTCTTGTCGCATCGGCTACCCAAACTGCTAAATCTTTCCGATGGTTTCCATACTTAGTCGATTTTTCAAAATTTTCCCCTTTCTTCTTTCTTCCGTCGATGGCATCGGAAGTCCTTTCGGCTAACTGAGCCGACGTATCGGCTACTTAAATAGCTAGCGTCTTCCGATGATAATACTTAGAAATTTTTTTGAATTTTCCTATTGTCAAAAACCGGATCCACTATCCTTCGGAAGGATAGTCCATTTGATAGCCGCAACGACGGATGTTCCATCTACTAACCCTCGTCGATGGCTAACGACTTCTGTACTTGGAAAATTTCCAAAATTTTCCCGCTTGATCGGCTCAACCTTCCTCTTTACGTCGGCGAAGAATTTCCATCCGCAACCACAACGGCGGAACATGATCTTCTTTCTCCTTTCGATCAGCGGCACAACCTGATCGGCATCGGCAGACTTTTCACATCAGAAGTCTAGTGCTCTAGACTTCCGCAACGGCGGGCGTTCGAACCGCTATTTTCTTCCGATAGCCGACGAATTTTATACTTAGAAAAAATTTTGAACTTAACTTTCTTGCGGCGTCGGCAGTCGGAGGTCTTTCTTGTCGAACGTCTAGTCATTTCTCCATCCGCAATGGCGGATGCACGAAGAACTTTCTTCTTCCGATGGCCAACGATATTCTATACTTAGAAAAATTTTCAAACTTTTCTTTCACGGCGTCGACAGTCGGAGGCCTTTCTCGTCGGACGCCTCAGTCGTTTCTCCACCCGCAACGGTGGGCGCCCAAACAGCTAAATTCTTCCAACGACCTTCGAACACTTAGACAATTTTCCGCGATTTTCTCTCAAACTGCTCCCCGTCGGCATGCTTCCGCCTAGTGCTTCCACTACAGCGGAAGTCCTTCCCGCTAGATCTTCCGCTACAGCGGAAGTTTATTCCGCTAAGTGTTCCAATGGTCAAACACTTAGACAAATTTTCCAAAAAAATCTTTTCCGCTGCTACGCCTCATCGGATGGCCTTCCGACTACACCTTCCGACGTATCGGAGGAGCTTCCCACTAGCTCTTTCGACCGTTCAACACTCAGGCCAATTTCTTTGGCAGTTTTGTTGTCATCAAATTCTGATCCTTGCTAGGCAGAAGGAAATTCTGCTTCTGTCACTGCACCTTGGTGGTCCATTTAGGCCCATGCTACAACATGAGCTCTGATACCACTCTGTCACATCCCCGACCCTCCGACTAGCGAAGAGGACGCGACTAACACCACAACAACTGGGAAAACAACCCCATGAACATGGACAAGCAACAATGCTGAAATTAAAGCTTAAACATGATGCATAACATGAATTCTAAGATGCATCATCATACATGCACAGTTACTCAATGCATAACTCTTCAATCATACAGCGGAAGCAAACATACATTCCAGCATTCACATGTTCATCATAATTCATTTGACATCAATATAATTGCAGAGATGGAATCAATCAGGGTTACTTATCTTTTGATGAAGAATTCACCCCGCAACCAGCTACGTCGCTGCAACGTTCCACCCAACCATAGGCCAGCATGCTCATCAATCTCTCAGCAACACTGCCACCCCTGAGCTGGGCATGATTCCTCAAGGAATAAGGGTCAACGCAGGCTTACACATAGCCAAGGTTTTCCAACACACAGCCAAACCCACACCATAGGGTTCTCCGGGTTGTCAAGGAGCTAGGATAGGTTGAATTCCAAACTAGTGACCTTAACACCAGTCTTCTCATACATACCCAGCCTCTAATCCCACTCTCAGCAGTCCGAAGACCACCCACTTCATACTGCAGCAAACAACCCACTCACGGCTCTGTGATGAAGGTAAAGACAACCGGGGATAGTCCCAAACAAAAGATGAAACATAGCTCGAGCCCACAAGGAAACTTAGAGTTGTTCTTGGCCCTTGCGTGGCCAAACAACCCAACAGCAACAACACCCAAACTAGGGTACTTCAGCAACCCAACTTCACAATAAAAATGGTGGCAACTTTACACAGTCCACAATGGATAAGAAAACAGAACTCCCAGCATAGCCATGGAAAACCTAGCCAACGGGTGTGGCAATCAACAATCACAGACTCACAGCGAAAACGATGGCAGCTATACTCTGTCCCAAAGCAGGGAAGAAGAAAACACACAGGCACAGTCCAAAATGGAAGAAGGACGGACTCACAACAGCACACAGAAATCATGGGAAGAACCACAGCAACCCAAATCATGGGTGAAACCAACAGCAAGCAAAAATCATGGATTATAGCCACGGCTATGACACATACTAATGGAAATCTTGCCCTTGAGGTCGTTTCACCTGCTCGCTGCATGCAAAAACCAAAGAAGAGCCGCGACTGGTGCGCGAGGAGGAACTAAATTCCTCTCTGGATGAGGATCTCAGCCTGTGCACGCGAATCAACCGACCAACGCGAGGAACGAATAGACCATGGAGAGAATGGCGGTGGAGGTGAAGACCAGGCGCGTGAGGAATATGAACAGACAACGGCGAGAAAGCCTAGCAGTGGAGGGAGTGGAGAGTGAATGCTTCCTCTGCCCCCATGCGACGTGAGGAGGAAGAATCTGCTGGTGGAGTGGGCACGTGGGCAAGGATTGACAGTCCTACCAAAACCACCACCACTCAGCAATAACTACCTCAACCAACAACAACAATACAAACATTAAAGAGGTTGAAGAGGTTGGATGAGACAAGGGAATATGGCAAAACAAAACAAGGTGGCAACACATGGGTTTTTCCCCCATAGACCAAGGTTTGACATCCCCCACCCCCTTATCCTTTGGAATCATGCCTTTTTCATTTCAACGTTGCACTGTCGTAGCTGGTTGTGGTTTATTTTTAATTGATGTGCGTGTTTACATGATGCCATACTATAATGTGCCAAATAGCACGATATACCATCGACAACTATCCCCATTGCCGAAACATACACAACCAAATCGATGGTGGAGCGTTTTCCTTTAGCTCCTCACCATGATTAATTACATTATATATACATCATGAAAACGGGGTCAAAACCGGGGTGTTACATGGTCAAGATCAACAAATCCAATCCATCTAATTTAATACAGAATGCTCATGTTGTGTTCCCTCCTATTAACACTCAATTATGTTCCTTTATGTGAATGGATAGGATCTATTCTAATGTACCCAACAACTAGATCTTATTCATTCGTGGTGAGGTCCCCCACACTATGATTCAATCACTTACCCTTGCACAAACGGTTCTAATTGATCAATATCGGGACCCCTATAGGATATGGGTCATTTGCAACATCACTTCAACTGTTAAACATGAAGCATTGTTCATAATCAGATCCATAAATGATTTAGTCACAACCATCGATCATCCTTTCAACTCTCAAACAAAATTGTGAGCCCATGGTTTTCCAACCTAAGCTTATGTTAATTAATTCAAATGGTGTTTCTACCTTTTTCAAGAATTTACCAAACTTCCTTAGATTGAATTCTACCATTCTTATTTATAGCCAACAAGAAATAACTAGTGGTTCTGTAAAAAAACGCCACATGATAATTAAAACCATGATTTTCATAGAGGATTTTAGTTAAATACTTCCTATGCAAAATCATATTTTTGCTTGCAAAAACTAATTCTCGCCCAAGAATTCCCAATGTTGTAACCAAGAGCTCTAATATCACTTTGCAACATTCCCATCTATCATTACAACCATTGGATGAGTAGTTACAAATTCCACAATCTGAAATGTTTCTGCATGTAACCCATTATTCAAATTCCAAACTAATTTAAACTCCCTTGAGAGGTGTAAATTAAAGAGAATGCACATGCATATGCATAAATATAAAATGAGTTAGAATAACAACAATTCACACACATAACATGCATAATATGAAGCAAACATAATTTTGCATATTCATAGATTACAATGAATACTTATCTTTTAAAACAAGAATATCTAAGAAACTAGTTTTGTAAGAGCAATTTTCCACCCAACTATAGGTATTAGCTACAGATACCACCCCCAAGCTAGGCTATGAGGTAACCAAGGTGAAGGAACTGCCTACTATCTTTATTCTCTCTCAGCTCAACCCATTTTCTCTCATGTCCATCCAATATGTTTACCATAGAGCATTGTAGGCATCTCAATTATCCATCATGGCCATGGAAATATCTTCCACTACCCCACACAATGCAAGGAAATCCTATTCTTTATACACTCAATAGTTCCTTTTAGTACCCAACCCTTACACTGCTCTTTAATGCATGTAGAAAGAGACTAACTAGTTGTATGCTTTCAAAGAATTTCCCATAACATAAATTCACAGCTTCTCAAGCATCCAAGGAAAAACAAATACACAATGGGTAAAGGTTTCCTGGCTTACTCAACCTCCATGCTCACCTACAACCATCCTCTTCATTATAATGTTTGCAATTTCCTCTTCACAAAGCTAATTTCATTTTTTTTTGTCTGGTAATTGGAAATTGATAGAACAACATGCAACTTAGTACACGGTGTATGAAATCTGCATGGAAAATGAGTGTTGGAATCCAATGGATATGAGAGGATTGGTGAAAAGACAATTAACATTAATTTTGACTATAGAATGTATCACTCTCACAATTGTCATACGAAGCATTTATATTCATCCCATGCTACCACATTAATTTCACGAGAAGACTTTCCCACCAACCTCCCACATGCATTCAATTATTGGATTTGATAAGTTAAAGGAAGTAATGGATTATTTAAGGAACATATATGGAAGGAAATGGATGAGTTATAAGGTTCAAACTTGGCAAAAGATAATTTACTTCCCATAGGCCCCATTTCCTCTTCCCCTTTAGTGGAATCATAGCCCCTCTAGTGCTATTCAGACAACTGTCTTGGACCATTATATTATTTTTCAACATAATATTTATGTAGCTTTAAATCATCATGAAGAGCCTCACACAAGGCCCATATAGGAACATTTATATGATACTGTTAGATTTTTATCATTTAGACAGTATTATCTTAGGATCTTAACTGAGAGAATAACAATCACAACAATCAATCACAAGAGAAAATGGACACAAAGATTTTCCTTGGGGAAACCATAAAGGATAAAACCCCACAACTTCCTCAGAGATAGAATAAGCACCAATGGCAGCAGTAAAACCCAAAGACAATAAGATGATCTCCAACAGTTGTTCTCTCTCTTATCCCAGCTCCTTCTCTCTCACTTATGCGCTAGAGCTAAGTGTGAGTGACTGTGTGATAAATAGAGAGGCTCACTCTCTATTTATACTAATTCCCAACTTGACAATAACTCACCAGGGCCGACTTCTCTAGGAGAGTCTAATAACCCTAGTGCCCCGAAACTGTGGGTACTTTGACCCCTAATCAACTAGGAGGGTTAACCTCCATGAATTTACATGACTTGTTTACATTACTGATTCTCCCGATAGGAACATTGGAGACTAATCAAATACACTATATGAAATATACAAGTGAATACATTCTGAAGTTACAAATACATCAACACTCCCTCTTAACTAGGAAGGTATTCACTTGACACATTACATTAGCACAAGTCTTCTTCTCTCGATCATCATCAAAACTGGATCATCACTGGATCATCATCAAAACTGGATCATCACTGGATCATCATCAAAGTTGGATCGTCACTGGATCATCATCATCATCACTGCTTTCGTTATCTCAATCAACTAGTGTTATCTCTCAATTCTACTCGTCATAGGAAGTTCTACAAAGCCAGCCCTTTTTTATGTTGGTTGTAAGCCTAGCCTCCATGTAGGTCTTCATCTTCTTCAGCACTTATATCTGACCATGGGAGGAACACATCCAACATCCATGTCAGAAAGACCCACACATCACTTACATCTGACCATGTGAGGAACACATCTAGCATACATGTCAGAAAGGATCTTGGACTCATTACTTCCTTTTGGAGGGAACTTCGATCTGGAGAACACCAAGCTTCTCCATGAAGTACTCAAACTTCACTCTGGCTAATGGCTTGGTCAACACATTAGCTATATGTTCATCCGTCACAACATACTAGAGCTTCACTGCTCCTCTCTACACCATATCCCTGATATAGTGATATTTGATCTCGATATGCTTCGACTTGTCATGGAACACCGGTTTCTCCAACAACTTCACACAACTCTAGTTGTCGCAATATATAGAAGTAGCATCCAACTGGAGATCAAACAAATCAGATAGTAGCTTTCTTATCCACACTACCTCACAACTAGCTGAACAAGCTACGACATACTCTGCTTCGGCTGTACTTAGTGCCATGCAGGATTGTTTCCAGCTAAACTAAGAGATCACACCTGATCCCATACTGAAGCAGCACCTCGAAGTGCTCTTCCTATCAATGGCACTACCTACCCAATCTGAATCAACATAACCCTCCAGGTTAATCTTTTGGTTTTCCTCATACTTGAGCCCATAATCAACTGTACCCTTTAGGTACCTCGGAATATGCTTTGCAGCAATCAAGTGAACATGTCTAGGATCTATCAGGAATTCGATCAATGTGTTCACAACGAAGCAAATATCTGGTCTTGTATTCGTCGGGTACATCAAGGACCCAATCATCTGATGATACATCGTAGCATCAACCGACTTTGATGAAGCATCACTCAATAGGTTCAGGTTTGATGCCATAGGTGTGGTCATGGCCTTGCAATCCATCATCCCGAACCTCTTCAGGATCTCTACTGCATACTTCCCTTGTCCCAAGGAGATTCCATCTGCATTCTTCCACACCTCCATGCCTAGAAAGTATTGCATCATACCTAAGTTCTTCATCTCGAACTCGATAGCAAGCTTCCTCTTTGTATCAGTAATCAATCCATCTACACCTGTTACAAACAGGTCATCTACATACAGTAGGAGTATCATTGGGTTCCCTTCTCCAACCTTGTAGTAAAGGTTGGAATCTGTTTTACTCTTGGTAAATCCCAAAATAGATAGGAATCCATCAATTATGCCGTACCATGTCCTGGGTGCCTATTTCAAACCGTATAGAGCTTTCTTTAATTTACACACAGGAGTCTCCTTGTCATGTGTCTCAAAACCGAGTGGCTGCTCCACATACACTTCCTCTTCCACTACACCATTCAAGAAAACAGTTTTGACATCCATCTGGTGTATCTTCCATTTCATTACTGCAACCAGAGCAAGTACCGATCTGATGGAAGTGTATTTTGCCACAGGTGCAAAAGTCTCTTCATAATATATTCCTTATTTCCTGGAGAAGCCACAAGCCTCAAATATTGCTTTATATTTCTTTATGCCACCGTCTGCAACATGCTTGATCTTGTAGATCCACTTGGAAGTCACGACAGACTTCCCCTTTGGTCTTGGGACAACATCCTAGACATCATTCTTCATGATCGACTGGTACTCCTCGATCATAGCATCCTTCCATTCTTTCTTCTCTTCTGCTTCTTCATAGTTGGAAGGTTCTTTATCAATGAATTCGCATAATAGGGCTACATAGCTAGAGTAGGACCTAGTTCTTTTCCTTTCTCTATGTATTTCTTCTGGAGCCCCATATATTTTTGCACCTTGGATAGCCTCTCGTACCCATGCAGGTTTCCTCTTGTGAGGGTTCTTCTCTTGGGTTGGATCTACAGGTTCCTGGGGTTCTTCCATTTCTTGATCTTCTCCTTGAGTTGCATCGTTCATAGTTGTATTTTGTGTTCTGGGTATTTCTGTTTCTTCAGGGTCTTCAGCAGGTCTTTTTCTGGATTTGTTGTAAGCTAAGTCTTCATCAAAAGTTACATCCCTGCTGATGTCGATATTCTTGAATCCTGGGAAGTATATTCTATAAGCCTTTGACCTTTCACTATATCCCACAAATATACCTTTTTCCCTGAAGGATATAACTTTGTCCTCTTTTCTTTCGGAATGTGTATGTATACTAGATAGCCAAATATTCTGAGATGGATGACTTCTAGTTTCTTACCGGAGAAGAATTATTCAGGTGTCATGTTCTTGAGTACTTTATGTGGAGTACGGTTATGTACATACATAGCTGTTCTAGTAGCTTCTTCCCATAGATGCATAGGAAGATCTTGATCATGAAGCATTTCCCTTGCAGCTTTCATAATCGTTTTATTCTTCCTTTCTGCAACCCCGTTCTGTTGTGGATTATATGGAGTGGTTAACTCCCTCTTGATACCTGAATCTCTGTATAATTCTTTGAATTCATTTGATGTGAATTCCCCGCCATTATCTGATTGAAAGGTCTTGATTTTCTTTTCTGTATGATTCTCGATCAAGGCTTTGAACCCTTTGAGCTTGCTGAATACTTCATCCTTGTTTTTCATGAAGTATATCCACGTCTTCCTAGAAAAATCACCAATGAAAGAAACATAGTATACATACCTGCTTAATGAGATGGATGACATCGAACCGCATACATTGGAGTGAATGATTTCCAAGATTCCTTTTTCCTTGCTTTCGCTACTTGGAAATGTCTTCTTTGTGTTCTTTCCTTTCACACATCCTTTGCAAATGCCTTCATGTTTTACCTGCATTTCTGGAAGTCCTTCAACAACTTTGCTTGCGAGAGGTAGTTCCCTATAGTGCACATGTGCAAGCCTTCTATGCCAAAGTTCATTTGGCTCTACCGAGTCATGGACCAAATCTTGTTCTGGTGGGCCCTTCAATTTGTATAGTCCTCCTTCTTGTTCTCTGATTACAACTGCATCATCTATAGTATTTCCTTTTGGCCACATGAGGACTTGGCCATCTATAAATGCAACCCTCATTCCTCTTGCATCCAATGCTGATACGGAGAGGATATTCTTCTTTAGTCCTGGTACAAACAAGACATCCTTCATCTTCATAGACTTTCTAGAGTCTAGCTTGTATGAGGATTCACCACTACCTTTTATGGGATATTGGTAGTCATCCCCAAGTTTTACCTTGTGGGGTGAATCATGTTCAGATAGTTTCACAAAAGACTCCTTGAATCCCGTCATGTGTTTGGAAGCCCCACTATCAATAAGCCAATCTTTGCTTCCATGTGTGACAATTCCAGTGAGTGCAGAGATCAGAACATATTCTTCATCACTTGAAGAGTCTTCACTTTCTTGTTTGACTCTCTTCCTAGGAGGATCACCATCTTCTGTAGTGTGAACATGATGTCTTCTTTTTTAGTTCTTCTTCTTTTTCATAGGACAATTTCTAGCAAAGTGTCCTCTCTCATCACATGTATAGCATTTGAGTTTGGATATATCCTTGCTTGGTCTTCCAGAGTTATTTTTCTGGTGAGAATGCTTACCTTGGTGATGATGATTGTCCCTTCTTCTTTTCTTGGAGTGTACTGTGAGAGCTTGATCTTCATTTCCCATTTTTTCTTCTCGAGCTACTATTCGAGCTTCTTCTTGTGAGAATTCTTCCCACATCCTACTAAACTTGATTAGCTTCTTTCTTGCACAAATTCCTAGATGAAAGAATCCCATGACCTAGGGAGACCATTCAAGGTGGTCATCACAATTTCTTCATTCTCTACTTCTTCATCCACTGCTTCAAGTTTTTCCTTGATTTGAGAAACCCTCTTGAAGTATGACTGTATGGTATCTTCATTCTGGATATTTACATTCCTTACCTGGTTCCTCAAGGTCATCTTCTGATTAATGTTCTTCCCTTCAAATAGCTTGGTCAGGGCATCAAACATTTCTTTAGGTGTATTTAGGGAGGACACCTGTGGTATGAGGTGATCCTTGATGGAATCAACAATAATCCTCTTAGCCATGACAAGTTTTTTTTTGTAAGGCCTTAGCCTCATCTCCCTTTGGAACTGGAACCTCTTCACTGATGTAAGAGTCCAACTCATTTTCTTCCAGGACCAGGGAGATCCTATACTTCCAGGTTCGGAAGTTATCAGATCCCTCAATCTTTTCATCAAGCTTGGTGTGATGAGACATCTTAATTGAGAACCTCAAATGGAAAAACAAAATATTTAGATCTTACCAGTTAGAGAAGCTAAAAGCTGGATATGGAGCTGATCTTCTGCAGTGTTGGTTTTCTGGTTCTAGGGAAGATTAGGGTTTCACTTTCTTGGAGTTCTACCAACCAAAAACCTTTATTTTTGTCTCTAAAATTTGATTTTGAGGAGGAGAGCAATTCTAGCTTGGGCTCACTCAAAAATTCTCCTTCAGTAAGAAGCCCTAATTTCCCGATGTAGTGGTAGGTCAAAAATTGAAAGTGCTCAGAATTAAATTCTGCTTCGACAGAAAGATGTGCCCTTCAATGGAGGTTCATCCTAGCCTCCTTTTGTTGATGGATTGTGGAGAGAGACCGAAAAAGTAAGAAGCCCTAGCTTCCGTAGCTGCATAGTGTCTTCTTCTCAGGTTAGCTCTGATACCATGTTAGATTTTTATCATTTAGACAGTATTATCTTCGGATCTTAACTAAGATAATAACAAGCACAACAATCAATCACAAGAGACAATGGACACATAGATTTTCCTCGGGGAAACCATAAAGGAGAAAACCTTGCAACTTCCTCGGAGATAGAATAAGCACCAATGGCAGCAGTAAAACCCAAAGACAGTAAGATGATCTTCAACAGTTGTTATCTCTCTTATCCCAACTCCTTCTCTCTCACTTATGCGCTACAGCTAAGTGTGAGTGACTCTGTGATAAATAGAGAGGCTCACTCTCTTTTTATACTAATTCCTGACTTGACAATAACTCACCAGGGCCGACTTCTCTAGGAGAGTCTAATAACCCTAGTGCCTTGAAACTGTGGGGACTTTGACCCCTGATCAACAAGGAGGGTTAACCTCCATGACTTTACATGACTTGTTTACATTATTGATTCTCCCGATAGGAACATTGGGGACTAATCAAATACAATATATGAAATATACAAGTGAATACATTCCGAAGTTACAAATACATCAACATATACATACCTAACTATTCACTAGTTAGGCCTAGGTTTTGAGCTGCACGCTAGGAATGTTTACTAGAATATTTACATTATTTTACTTACTTTGATTTGATACATTCCAAAGGTCAAAACCAATGCATTACAAAGAACTAGTTCGAAACATGAAATCTCCACCCATGAAGTGACTCCCAAGTACAAAAATGTGTCGCATTAAGGTCCAAGTACTTGATAGGTGATCTCATTTCAACCTATTTCGTGAGAAAATGTAATTGCGGATCATTAATGTGCTGCAAAATTTATGAAGTTGTGTTTTTTGAATAGCCTTCCAAGTATCAAGGGATCTTCCACACCATTTCACTTAGGTCCTAATTTTGATAGTCATGCAACCTATAAAAAATTAATTGTAAATTGATTCCTCCATTCCATATCTTGATTAATGATGAAAGGAAGCTTTATGACCTGCATAATGTATGGTGATGATGTATTTCAATAATGGACACAGAAATGTCGGAGGTCGTGTATGAAATTTAATCAATAATAATATCTAATGTGCCTACTTTATTAGGATGAATGTTGATATGTTTCCCGTGATGCATTGTGTTGTCTAACTTTGATAATATGGACTAAGTATAAGTATTGTTGGTAATTTTTAAAAGTCATGATTGGACATATGCTTAATTTTAGATAACTTGCTTAAGTAGAACATAGTTGCATATCTAAAATATTGTATCTGAAAGCAAAGTTATGGATATAACTTAGGCGAAGAGGCATAGTTTGGTTGTAGTAAGCGTTGATTGGTTAGTCCCATGTTCTTGTGTCAAGGCAGTCCCCCACAACTGGAGACGACAAAAATAAAAAAAACGAGCAAGACTCTTAGGCCCATGACAACAACTCTATACTTGTTGCAATGGCCAACAAGGATCCATGCTTTACGATGGCTTTCCTGTTGTCAATGAAACTGAAATTACTTGATGCATTACCCATTGACTACCATGATCCTTCCTTGGTGGTTTGAAATACATAAGATCTACATGGTATTAACTCTTTGTAAGAATTACAATGAGAGGGAACTCAATCCACCTCCCTTGTGTGATGTCAACTTGGTAGTAAATTTGGGGGCCTTTATTCCTCACCCACCTCCCTACCCTCTTTGTCATTCACCATGCGTGAGATTGAGAAGCAAGTCAACCTCCCTTCCATCATCCTCACCTTGGATTGTCCCTCTCCTTTGTCTCCCACTGTTGTCCCTCTACTTCCTCAACTTCTTCCCCCTGGTGGTTCTTCTTTGAATGACTTGGATGTATGTTATGGTGCATCTATTGGCTCTATCATAGTGTAAATTCCTTGTACCTTCATCTTTATCATCTTAGCAATGTAGCACACATGTTGCTTATGTTATTTGGTGAAGGAATTCAAATCTCTTTGAGCTAGATTGAAAATGTGTGAAGGTAATTAAGAGACAACTAGTGAAACCACCTTCCATGCTAGTTTCTTAATTGTGGGTGGCAAAGAAAAATTGAATCAATTGGAAGATGAGAGAGAAAGAGATGCCCAACAACCCCAAGGAAATATCCTTGGTCATCTTCATCAAACTCAATTTGCCCTAATTCCAATATCTGGTTCATAAACATTATGCAACCCTTCAAACAACTCTTGAAGGCATTAACAACCTCTAATGTTGACTCCATCTTTCCTGTATGCACAATTAGCCTTTAATAAAGTACCGCTAGTTATATAAACCCAAGCTCTAACCATCCATGCAACTCAAAAATTGATAGTTAGCTACATGTTTAAATACATATTTATGCTTTGTTGTAACTTTGCCTTAATATAAAATATGATAGTTGTTCTTGTTAATTATCACTATTATTAATTGTTTAAATATAAGTTTTATTGTTTTTTTTTCAAGGTGGTTCTCCATTGTTAAGGGCTACATCGATGGAAAAATTCCCAAAAGAATCAAGGTGCAGCCATAAATGTCCATGAGCAAAATTATTATTATTTTTATTATTTTACTCTTTACAATATGCATAATGAAGAGAATAACAATCCCACCTCCCAGGGGTTTATTTTACACTATTAATTCAAGTAAATTCATTTTTATTATGGAGATGTAAAAAATTAAATTATTTATAATTTTTCCGATTAAATTATTAAATTTCAATATTTTCATTTTAATGTTTAATTTAGGAGGGATCCTTCCAATAACCTATAACTAACTATCTCTTGCAGTCTCGTTGAAAAAAATAACTATGGCAGTCAAAATGATATATAGAGATTTGTAGCAAAGCACAAAATAGGGACACCTTTTAATCAATTTAGTTTAAGAGGTGCATTTTACAAATAATAAGAGAAGATGTGTAACTCTTTTCATAGAAAGAGATGACGCATGTCTTTTACAAAAAAAAATTAATAAAAATAACATGTCCGTTCAATATAAATTTAAAATATTTAAACCATATATCAGATTACATTTCACACTGAGTCCAGCTTTTCATTCTTAAAAAAAAGTTTGCAGCTAAAAAAATTTGACCCCTCTCAAAAAAGTAGATTTAAGTAGATTTATTTTAGATAGATCTATGCTGGTTTTTGTGAAAAATTGAAATAACGACGAGACGATCCCTCGTCACCGAGCGAATGGTCATAAGCAAAGCCGCCATGGCTGGAGATATCCATCCCTGCGAGCTCGTCGTCCCTGCCTATTCTGAGAAGATCCATCCTACGCATACCATAAAACAGCGGCCCCATGGTGACCGTAACCCATCCCACTATCGACAAAACTTCCACAACCTGAGCTCCGAGCAACCCCCACCCGCCTCCCATCAAAACCCCAAACGGTCGGGTCGTATCTCCTTTTGCAGGTGGATAGACTTCGACCACATACTTCTCGGCCGCGAACAGCCCGGTGAAGACCACTCCCCATGCCCCGCATCCGCCGTGAAGCTGCGCGGCCTCGAGAGGGTCATCAAATTTCAGCCTAAGCGCGAGGATATTGAACCCGATTAGAACCCAAGCCGCCACGAATCCGCAGACAATGGCGGCCCAGGGATCGACCACGGAGCACCCAGAAGTGATGGCCACGAATCCTCCCAGCAACCCATTGCAGACATCAAGAGCATTCCAGTGCCCAGACAGCAGGCGCTTTCCAAAGAGCGTGGTCAGAGCGGCCGTAGAGCCAGCCAGAGTGGTCGTTACTGCGGTCCGGCCTACACCCGACCAATTCCCTTCCAGCACTCCGCTTGAGGACATGGTAAGGATTTGGATGAAAGAACCAGCGTTGAATCCATACCAACCGAACCAAAGCAAAAAGGTCCCCAACACCACGAGCGTTGCGTTGTGGCCCCGCATGGCAACGGGTATCCCGAAGGCGTCAAACCTGCCCACCCTCGGCCCCTCGATCAGCGCCCCCCATAGCCCCGCTACGCCTCCCACCAAATGGACCACGCCACTCCCGGCAAAATCAATGGCGCCCGAACCGAACAGCAAACCCGTTTCCCTATCTGGGCTCGCCCACCCGTAGCTCGACCAGAACCAGTGCGACGCGATCGGGTACACGAAGCCCGTGAGCACAGAAGAGTATGTCAAATATGCCCCGAACTGAGTCCTTTCCGCTATGGATCCGCTGGTTATGCCCGCCACCGCAATTGCGAAAGCCCACTGGTACAGAAAGTAGCTGTAATCGTAGGTATCATTGGGGATGCCGGTGAGCGCGAAGAATGAATGGCCGATGAATCCGCTCGATGTGCCGAAGGCAAACGCGAAGCCGAAGAGGTAGTAGAACACTCCGCCAATGGCCGCATCTATTACATTGGTGAGCATTATGTTCATTGTGTTTTTTGCCCTCACCGATCCTGCGCACAGCATGGCAAAGCCCAGCTGCATGGAGAATACCAGATACGCTGAGAAGAGAAGATAAACTGCGTTGATTGCATTAATTATTGCACTAGTATTCGAGTCCAAAACCGCTTGTTCTATTTGAAGAGTCCCATTAATGGAGGAGCCCGCTGCTACAGTCGACATTAGAAGGCTCTCGAATCTGCTCATTTCGTCTGTCCGCGGCGCAATTGATTTCCTTAGTTGTCACAGTATGATTTGGATCTGCGCTGAAATTCAATAAAAGCTGAGCTCAGAGGCTCCCAATCCTCGCAATTGATCTGATCCTCATCTCAGCTGCTATAGTCTGATTTGGATTTGCGCAGAAATCCAATATGCTGAAATAAAATAAAAGCCGGGAAGCTGAGAATCAGGCCGATATTGAAGAACCATTTCCACTGGTCTTGAACATTGACTGTCTGGTAAAGATTCCTCCGGATTCCACACTTATCAGCGGTTCTTCTCGTGCTATTGAATTTCAGCCAACAACTATTTCCATGTCAGTGCAGTTGACCAATCCATATATTTTATTTATGTTAGATTTCTTCAATTATTGCCTCCTGTTCATGCATACCACATATATCTAATCTGAGTCACGTTTGCTTAGCCATAGACTTCGGGTGGCTTTCGGTGTTCGTGATATTGCGGGAAATTTTGGCAATTTTGGCGTTGCTTGATGATTATTTGAAGTTCGTTCTTGGCACATTGTAATAAAAAGAGATTTTTCATAAAATAGTTTATCTTTAATGGTGTGGAATTAAAAAGAATATTGGTATTTAAATCTCCACAAAGAAAAGTAACATAATTAAATGAGAAACAAAATGAATTACGTCTATATAATGTATTATCCATGGTGTGGTCAATAAAGCCAAAGAAAGGATACAAAAAAGCTCAAGTGTCTCTTTAAGCCATAGGTAGATTTAAGATCATGTATTTTTCTTTAGATATTATCTGATATAAAAAAACCAAGGAGTCCTTTTAAATTCAATGCTCATTGATTAGACAATATGGAGTTTGTTGATTTACTTAAATCAACTTGGAAGGTGTATGTGGATAATCCTTTGATTTCACCTGAGTCTCATTTTGTTGATAATCTTAAACATCTTAAGGAGGTGTCTATCTCTTGGTCTATTAAGCAAAAAAAACATGCTGATAAGGATTTAGTTGAGATTGAACAATTGTTGGTTGATTCCTTTAATAAACCTGGTTTTGGTTTTGTATCCGAGGATGATAAGACTATTCTTATTTCGTTGGAGTTTGGTAGAAAGAAAATACTTTTAGATCGTGAACAGGAGGTTAGACAGAAGAGTAGGATTGTTTGGCTTTTATGTGGGGATGATAATACTGCTTTTTTTCATAAGCATATTAATCACAGAAAAAGTATCAATTCTATTTGGAATATTCAGGATGATGATGGTGTCCAAGTAGAAGGTTTTGAATCAATTTCAAAAGCTGGAGTACAACATTTTGAAACTTTATTTCAAGAAGAAAAGAATTTACATCTTTCGGAAATCATGAAAATTGTTGAACATTATCCTACTTCTATTTCTGTGGATGATAACATTGATTTAATGCAACCTGTTACACTTGCTGAGATTCGGTCTGTTTTAGCTTTAGCTAAAAATGATAAAAGTCCGGGACCTGATGGGATTCCAGTGGAAGTTTATAGGGTTCTTATTGATGTTATTGGTTTGGATCTTCTTAGGGTTGTTGATGATTCCAGGAAATTTGGGAAAATTCCTGCGGTTTTTATTTCAACATTTATTGCTTTAATACCTAAGATTGATCAACCCAAATCTTATGAAGATTTCAGACCTATATCATTATGTAATTACATATACAAGATCATTAGCAAGATTATTTCTGTGCGTATTAGGAAGGTCCTTGGAAGTTATATCTCTGTAGAACAGTTTGGGTTCTTACTTGGAAGATAGATACATGAGGCTGTGGGGGTTATTCAAGAAAGTTTACATACTATTTGTAGTAAAAAATTGAAGTCAGAGGTGTTAAAAATTGATCTGTCTAAAGCTTATGACAGAGTCAGTTGGACTTTTTTGAGAATTGCTCTTTCTAAAATGGGATTTACTGTTCCTTTTATAACCTGGATTATGAGTAGTCTTTCTTCTGTTTCTTTTGCTTTATTGGTCAATGGAGCTGCTTCATCTTTCTTTAAAGCTGGTAGAGGTTTGAGAGAAGGTTGTCCACTTGCTCCACTAAGTTTTTCTCATTGTTGTTGAAGGTTTGAGTAGGGCATTATTGTCTGCAAAGGAGTGTGGTATTTTTCGTGGAATTACTTTTGGCAATGATATTTCTATATCTCATGTGCTTTTTGTTGATGACACAGTCATGGTTTCAGATGGATCTGAAGAGTCACTTTCAACTCTTTATGAGGTCTTGCTTATTTTTTGCAAAGCATCTGGGATGCTTATTAATGGCGATAAATCATCCATTTTACATTATGGATTGGATGAGTCTGAACTTATCACTGTTCAGAACATTTTCACTTTTCCTATTGCTAAACTTGAATATGGTTTGAAGTATCTTGGGTTTCATCTTAAACCCTACAGATATCTGATCAAAGACTGGGATTGGCTAGTAGCAAAGGATGAAAAGAGAATAAAAAACTGGAGTTATCGCTGGCTATCCAAGGGAGGTAAGCTTATTTTGATAAAATCTGTTTTAGAAGCTATTCCTGTTTTTTGGATGCACTTCTGGATTCCTATGGGGGTCATTGAAAGGATTAGGAAATTATGCTTTCAATTTTTATGGGCAGGTAAATCGGACTCTTCTGGTTTGCCTTGGACTTCCTGGAAAGCATTAGCAAGGCCAAAAATCCTGGGAGGCTGGGGGTTGAAGATACCTGTTGTTTTTGCTAAAGCTTTGGCTGCGAAGAATGTTTGGAACATTATTAATGGAACTGGATTATGGGTTAAGATTGTTTTACAGAAATATGTGCATCCCTTATCATTAATGGATTGGATCAGAGTTACTAATAAAAAGAAAATGTGTATGTCTATTTGCTGGAAAGCAGTATTATGGTCTTTTGATCTAATTGGTAACTATCTTTCTTGGAAGGTTGGGAATGGTGCTGATGTGAGAATTGGTTATGATTCATGGGTTGGATGTAAGTGGTGGCATGTTCTTCCTTCCAGTTTGATTGACAAACTACACTCTTTTGGCTATTTCTTTCTTAAAGACATTGGTTGCCCTGGGATATCTATTTTAAGGGAACAAGGTTGGCTTTCAGCTGAGCGGATTGGGTTTTTTGAACATGAAGATATAACTGTATGGAACAGTTATTTGGCTTGCTTAAAAACAAGTCATGTTAGACTGTCTTTTGAAGTTGATCGATTGATTTGGAATCAGTCCAAATCGGGGATCTATACTCCAAGTATTGGCTATCTTCAGATGACTTTGGACAGAAATGAGGAGGAACTTTCTTGGTGGTGGAAGGTTCTATGGAAGCTTAAATGTCCATTGAAGACTAAAATTTTCAGTTGGTTCATTTTATCAGATAAAGCTTTAACATGGGATATTATTTGCAGGAAAGAAAGGGAAGGTCCAGGTAGATGTTATTTATGTAAACTGGAGCTAGAAACCAATGTACATCTTGGAGTTGATTGTAAATTTACTCGAAGTGTATGGTCTGAATTAAAGGTTAAATTGCATAAATCCAATTTATGGGCTGGAGATTCAGTAAGTTTATGTCTCAAAAATTGGTTTATAAGAGATGATACTAAACTTATTAAATCATTACCAATCTTGGTATTATGGTTTATTTGGTTAGCTAGAAATAGGTGCTATTTTGAGGACTTAAATCCATCTTCATTCCAGGTTGCTTCACTTAGTTTGGGAATGTTGAGTACTTTTCCTCAACATCTGGGTGTGGTTAGGATCAGAGCTATTGTTGCAAAAGACATTGATAAATCATATCTGTGGGGATACTTTAATGGATCAACTGCTGGAGAACCAAAATTGTGTGGAGCTGTTGGTTTGATTTATATCACTGATCAACACTTTTTTTTCCTACAAAGCTGGATTGGGTTTTGGTTCTAATAATTTTGCAGAGTTACTTGGTTTAAAGCTTCTGTTGTCTATGTCCTTGGATACGAATCTCAAAAAACTGCAGATCTTTGGTGATTCTCAATTGGTAATCAATTGGGCCACTGGTAAGTATCGTATACAGAATGTTAAGCTAGCACAGATTTTGATGGAAATTCATAGATTGGTGGATATGTTTGAGTCAGTGTCTTTCATACACATTTATCATGAACGAAATACTTATGCAGATATTTTGGCTAAAGAAGGTGCTAATGTTATGTCTGGTTCTTGGCAGATTTCAGAGCATGGGAAGCTGAACACTTTGAAATTGTTAAGCTGTTTTAACTTCTGGATCTTTGTTTATCAGATTCTGGATGATTATGTCTTTTTGAAGGATGGATATCCTACTTCAAAGTAACTATACTGGTATATGATACTCATATACAGTTTTTGCTGTAGTACACTATTTTTTGATGATTTTTGATGATCAAATGAGCTATATGTTTATTTTTATTATTTTTGAAGGTTGAACTTTTGAGATAACCCTTTAAGTAAGTTGTGGATTCAGATACAGAATTTTGAGGCCTTTTAGGTTTGGATTTCTGAAAATGGACATCCTTTAGAATGTACCATTTGTGGATTGTAATTATCTTCTTATATATAATTACATTTTTTTTTTGGTGGAAAAAGAAAGGTAGATTTAAGATCTAGTAAGTAATGAATTGCACACCATATGTTGGAGGATCTTTCTAAAGATTAAACCATTTTGTTTTGGTCACTGCAGTTTTTTTATTGTTCAAAATCAATTTTGGTTGCACAAATTATACATTTTTTAATATTTTTTTAATAATTTTTTTAGAAAAATAATTTGAAAGAAAAGCGGTTTAAATCTAGTTTTTTTATAGTATTTCTTATGTTAAAAAATAATTGTAGATAGGAAAACAAGTTAAATGTTGAGTATAAAAATTGATAAAGCAAACAATAAATAATAAGATTATAAACAATTATAGAATTTATCACATTAATAAGTAATTAATAACTAATTGTCACAACATTTTTACAAAATTCTATATTAATTTTTTTTTATGTTTTAAAAATAAAGTCACACTCTCATAGCATTGTATGTTTTAAAAATAAAATTACACTCTCATAGGATTGTATGTTCTGTTTGATAACCTTTTTAACCAATTACAAATTAAAATGGGTGAAATCTAAAAGTTTTAAAGTTATTTTTAATTTTCAAAAAAATCATCTTTAAATTGGTTTTTAAAACATTATAAAACTTTTAAAGATGATTGAAATAATGAAAAGTATACTACTTGCTTTGGCATATATTAATAAAACAACATAGATACTTTTTAAATATATATCTATTAAGTATAAATAGAGATCAAATTTCTCCCATCTCTTTCTATATATATATAATTTTAAATTTTAAATCTAAATTAATTTTAATATATATTATAAATTTTTAAATTAATATTTTTTCATAACATCTTTCCATAATAAATTGTATAGCATACATTTTTATATAATAAAATAAATATAATAAAGGATAAATTGTATAACATACATTTTTATATAATAAAATAAAGTATAAATTACCTGTAAAATTTGGGATCCTTCTTTAGCTTGAAATCCAGGATTGTCCACAAAGATGGATTCTGAATCCGTGATGATTGATTTTCTGATTTTGAGACTCAATAAGATCGATCTATGGCAGCTGAAAGATAAGATTTAACAGCTAAGAGGGACCGTCTAATTGTGGCGGAGGTAAAGTGAGCAGTAGAAGCACATCACCACGGACAAAATATATTCTCACATGCCCAAAGCTTGGCACATATCTTTGAACATAGAATATTTATTTTTATTCATGAGGTTATGCTGTGTCAAAATGTTTCATAACAGAACTTTGGGTTAAATTGAGATAGAAGAGATAACATTTGGTCAGACAACTCTCCTAACTGTTTCAAGCAGAAATAACTCGCCTAACCTTTTTTTGGGGTTAGAATAAGTAATTTTGAATGATATTTTCTTAAAATAAGAAAATTTCGTAACGAATTCAATTAAGTGATTTTATTTTAAGAATGAGTAATCTTTAATAATATTTTTTTCAAATAAAAAATTTCATATTTTAAGTCTTAATATAATAAAGAAAATATTATAATTTTTTTTGATAAAATACATTTATTTAAATTTTATTTATTAAACATCAATAAAATACAAGTAAATAGAATATAATTTTTTATATTTCTCAAATATCAAAAGTTAAGGTAGATTTAGGTTGTCTTTTCTAATTGTTTATAAAAATATTATTTTTTTTATCACAAATTAAGATATTATATTAGGTTTTTTTTTGGTAGTGTAATTTGTGGGACTAGTTTGTGGATTAAGAAATCATTACCTGCTCATATCTAAATTGTCAAAATCAAGATCACACTTGGCTTGGGTCACACCAACCCCTAACATAGTTGAATTTTTAGGCGTCTCCTCCCACCACTGCGAAGTTTCAATCCTCGAAAAACACACTATAATTTGACCATAATTTTGGTTTTTAATTTTCAAATTGTTTTTTAATTAAAATCAACCATGTTTTAATTAATGAATTTTGATGTGTAATATTTTATTAATCTAAATTCACAATGGTTATAATATAAAATTTATGCATATTTTAAACTAATAGAAAATTAACAAAAACTTTAAAAAACATTTAGTTTGTAATTTTTTTAATAAATAAATTCATAAAATTTTGAAATATAGTAATTTTAAATATTTTTAATATATAATGCTTTAAAAATAAATTTATTAAAATTAATCATGTTTATTTTTTATAAAATCACATTTTCCATGAATAAATAAAAAACTAAGAAATTTTTCTTTATATTAATGTAAAAATATGAACACCTTTAATTATAATTAAAATATATTATTTAATGTTTTCAATCACAATGTTACACATAATTGAGTGGAAAGAAGCACATATGTGTGGGTTGGAAACAAGGTGCCAAGCATGATTTTCATAGATGGTACAACCACAAGTACATGCTTAGTTATGATTTTCATAGGTGGTACAAGCACAAGTACATGCTTAGTGACTACTAAGGTAGTATGTACTTTGTTGGGAGATGGTATGGTCATGGTCTTAGCTTTAGGATTATATTTAGGAGTCATATGATTGTTTATAGGTGCAAAATAGGTTGTTGGTTAAAAGAAGAAGAATGGTATGGTTAATCGCATGCTTTGTTGGGAGATGGTATGGTTATGGTCTTAGTTTTAAGATTATATTTAGGAGTCATACGATTTTTTATAGGTGCAAAATAGGTTGTTGGTTAAAATAAGAAGAATGGCATGGTTAACCAAATGCTTTTCTTCTCAACTGGTGTGAATGGAGTGGGGGGACAATCCTTCGCCAGAGGATAATCCTAGGCTGATAATGAGGGAAATGACAACATGTATTAGAACATGGAAGCGTGATCACTCTCAAGACCATCCTTCTTTAAACCCTCAATTGGTTAGTGAAGTTTCTATGCAAGCAATGAGTTTCTTTATGAGCACAAAGTTTTATAGGTATGGGTTGTTAAGTTCATTCTAGCCTAAGGAGGAGTGCCCACCTCTTTCCCCAAAGGGAAATATAATCACCATGGAGGAAAAACATGTAGTTAGTTTGAGTCAAGAAGTGGAGAGTGTAAATAGTCCAATGACGTACTTTAGGTAGTAAGGGTTTTAAACCCTCCCCCGATGCCTTTGAGGTGGTTTCTTCAATTGAGGATTCTATGTTAGGAATTGTGAGTGCAAGAATAAACATGGGTAATGGACACCCCCATTTCCTTCGAGTAGTCAAGGTTGTCTAAAGTGGAGTAGTAGGGTGAGAGGACTAAGATGACTTTAAAGATTCTAGTTAATGGTGTAGAGAATTCTCAAAATCCTAAGGATTTATGATATGAAATGAATCAATATATGCTTTGTCATTTATTTGGTGCTTTATGGATAAGAAATTTTTTAAGGATCCATAAGTTTCTAAGTGTAGAAACCTTGGTGAATCTTACTGATTATCGAATTTCCAACCATAAAATGTTTGGCGATGTTGTTTAAAATATATTCTAATTTCTAAGGATTTTATATAGCTTATGGAAAATTATTTGGCGCTTTTTAGATTAACAAATTTTAATCCTATGGAATTTGGGCGAATCATATTAGAAAAAATGGAAAACGACAAATATTTTTTTTGGAAAAAAACCTTGAAAATTAACCCATGGGATAAATTTTGCCCCTAAAATTTTCCCATGTTTATGAGTGGAAATATTAGATGAATTGACTTGCAAGCCATTTTATGGGTAGGTCTTACTTTGCAAATTTGGGGTCCAGAACCTTTTAACACATGTTGGAGGGATTAAACAATGTTTTTTGGGGTCAAATGTTTATGAAAATAGTTCATACCCCCTTGATGTTGTTATACACTCCAACATATTTCCAATGCCACCACAAATATCACCTCAATTAGAGTTTGAATGAGAAAGTTATGCCTTCCACAAGTTAACCTATCATGTTACCACCATGGGACTGAGTGGATTCCACATCACCTCTCATTACCATGTGGATATATTCATGTGTGTATTTTCAATAACATTCTATAGGGTCGAAAACCCTAGCGCTAATCGTGAGTTGGTATATGCAAAATCCTTAAAACCTAAAAACTAAACCTAGAAACGAGGTCTTCACTTAGTGAAACCATGTCATAGCGCCTTCGTTCATGGGATATTAAAGAACACCCATAATTTCACTAGATATTGATAATTACTTACAAAACTCCTTTTGTTTAGCCCCTTCCGAATACATATTTATAATTTAAAAACCCCTATTTTTACTAGAAACCCCTTTTTATACCCCCAATACCTATAAACCCCCCATAACCTATTCCCCACCCCACAATACCTACAATATATTGACCTTATTTTTCACAATTAAAAACCCCCCTTTATGAATGAACGTGATAAGATATTTCTCAACAAGGTGAATCCCCTGTGACCCTAGATGGCTATGAGGACATTGCTAGATATTAGGCCATTAGGATAAGAAGGGGGTTCCATTATTTTGGTATTATTGTTGATCTGAAATGTATCAATATATAATTTTTCATCAATTTTAGTGCTTACTAGGTGGAGACATTGGATGAATTGGATTGTAGGGTTGATTTATTTTTTAGGCTATAAATGATGTTTTTTGGGGTCATTATTCCATCACTTGCAACATTCCATTCAACGTGATTCTACTCTTCAATACCTTTCCAGCAGTCCAAGAATCGCCTCATAGGGAGTTTATATGAAGAAGTTATGCCTCCCACAAGTTGTCTTATCCAGTTGACCATCGTGGTATCAAGGGGATTCCACATCGGCTCTCATTTCTTACACATGTGGAGCTAGTCATGTGTATACTTTTAAGAAAATTTTAGAAGGACCAAAATCCTAACCCTAGTTAAGAGTTGGGGCATGCAAAAACCATATAACTAACCCTAGATGACTATCGAGTTATGTTAAATACTAGGTTGTTAGGGAAACAAGGGAATCTATTCTTATGGTGTTATTGTATTGTTCCATAGTTTACCAACAAAATATGAGTGGATATTATGGCATCACAAAGGAGGTAGGTGATCCTGTAGTAGCCATTCTGGTTGTAGTGTCATAGGTTACTCCATAGAGAGTACCCATTCATTTGTATTTGCATTCTATATAAAATAGCAAGGCATAGACCTCATTTCTGGTTTGGTTTTTCCCCATAGAGGGTTTTCCCAAGGTAGATCTTGTTTTATTGTGTATATTTTATATTTATGTGCTCTAGTTAGTTTACTTTTAGTTCCAATTATTTCACATTAAGTAGAAATAAGCTAATAGAAAGAGCTAAGTTGTAAGATTTGTTGTGACGAATTGTTCCAGTGGAATATCCGCAGTAGTTTACTAATCATATTGGTATCAGAGAAGTTTTATTTTGGGTTTTGTGGGAAATTGTAAGATCCAATACTTGGTGGAAAAGGTATTCAAATCCTATCAATGGCGAAAAAATATGGTGAAGCGGCGGGTGATTATGAACAACGATTTACAAAGATGGAAATACAAGTTGTTAATATCTCACGCAAAATGTCAATCCTCATGGAAAACCTATATCGCTTGATGAAGGAAGGGAAATATTTCATCATCAATTCTTACAAAGGTAAATCAAATATCTTTCTGGTAAGTGTGAACCAAACGAAAAGTATGATCAATTCAAGTAGAAATTTTGTATTGCTTTTCTTAAGACGTAATCAACAAGAAGGTGAATCAATACAAGTGAAGGAATCTCTAGAGGGATGCACCAAAGAGCAGAAAAATAATTGGAGAACCTACTAAGGGAAGTGGAGTATGGAGATACATCTACTGCAAGATTATCCATGATCAAACATCAAACTCTATAGACAATTTGTTCTAGAAGGAGAATAAGTAAGGAAGCAATTGCAACGATTGTTGGAGTACGGATTAATATGACCAAGAGCCTCACCTATCATCATAGTACCTAAGAAGGATGGGACTCGAAGGATGTTGTTAACAACAAAATTTTTGCATATGTCATGTCATCAACTTCGTCATCATCATGCGTCATCATTCCACATCATTAGCACCATTTTTCCATCTCATTCTATCCATATGACCTGAGGAAGTAATAAAATGCCAAAAAATGAAAGTAAAACCTCAAGTTAACCTCCCTCTAAGGGGGATGTTGTTTTTCCTTTGATAAGTGACTTAGGTGATGACTTTTCCTAAATAAATTGTGACCTGGTTCCAAAACAAGATTTTCATCAAAAGTTTGGTATTTCCAGCTTCCCTAATGAAGAAAGGGCCAAAAGTGAACACATACCTTGACATGGTCCCAAGTTAGTTATGGATCTAGATCCCAAAATCCTAATTTATCTATTGATAAATCATGGATCAATCAAAGGAAATGGAGAATGTTCACATTGCTTCTAGATCCTTATCTTTACCACTCTTTTTCCTGTAAAAATTCCCTCAAGATCACCATTCCATACACATAATTTCCATATCACACTCATGTTGTTGTGTTGCCAAAATTCTCCCAAAACTAGAAGAAAGCCATATATTACTCTAGTTCACCTGAAAGAGATTGCCATTGTGATGGTTGGCTAGAAGTCACCGGGTGGAAAAGGCGATCACAAACGAACCTTCCCTTGGACAAGTGCAGAGGCCCCATTTTCTCTTCACTATACCAAGGTGTGCATTCATGTACTACTTCTTTGTGATAATAGATAATAAACCATTCTTTGATTCATTATACATTGTCTTGGTACTCTTTGTGTGTGGTGTGATTGAAGAATGATGACCTCTTGTTAGTTTAGTTTTAGTTTGTTTTATTGTTTATTTTTTTCCTCATTTGAATCTATATCAATGATTGCACAACCCCTTAGTAAGTTCTTTTTGCACATATGGGTGATTATTCACACCATACATATTTTGGCGACCATACTAGGGAGGATCCATAATCCACCATTGGTAGTGTTAGATCTCATTTTTCGACCATATTTTTGAGTGTTTTTTCTTGGATATAGTTGTGTGTGACATTTGTTTACTATTGGTGGAATCACAAGTAGTTTCCTTAGTCAAAACCATATTTGTTCAGTTGTCTCCGAAAGTGTATTCATTTTTTTCTACAATTTTCGGTCTGAGTCGTGCCTTTCGGGCCAAATCCCATGACCTAAGTCGTATATTTTCCTTTGAAAGTAGTGACGTATTCTCAAACCCTAGTTTTTTCATGTTTCACAACAGGTTCCATCTTTGTCTTTTCCTAGCTCGGTTCGATTTTATGTTTCGTGTATGTTTACTATTTATTGCCTAGTTGCTTGTTGTAGTGGTCAATTACTTATCCTTTTAGATGTTGTAGGCAAAGAAGAGATCAAAATATCCTAGTACTTTCCACCTTTAGGGTTCTTTTGGGGTTTGTTTTCAACTACACTTTTCTTCATTTTTCAACAAGATTGATTGTTGGATCCACTATGGTAGTTGATTGTTTGGATTTGTTTTAGAGCATCTTGATTTCTAGTTGGGAGCATTTTCTCTTTTCTTTACATATCCATACTTTGATTAGCTATCTTGTTTGCATGCTTGCTTGGAATTGTGAATGGCTTGATTGTGATCTATTTCTCATTGAGATATCATCGATTTATTTCAAGAAAAACATAATTTGGTTGAGTATTGAAATTGTCTTCTTCAATTTTCATCAATGTACACACGTTTGCATTTCCTTTTCATTTACATTTGATAGTCGTACACACCACTTGTGCACACACATCACTAGTAGAATAACATAAATATATGACTAAAAAAACTGCTAAAAATTGCATATAAATGACTAATTTTGGTCACATGACTACTAGTAGTTTATTGTCAGTCACTTATAATGCGACTAAATTTATGACTAAAAAAATTTAGTCATTTATTGGTAGTTCTAATTCATCAACTTGGTAGTATATTTAGAAGTCTTCTTAGTCACCGATTGTTGTTATCTCATCATTCATTTATAGTTGTAGTCATTCATTGTTGTAAACAAGTAGTATCTTTAGTCATTTAAATCATTAATTGTCGTCAATCGGTAGTATATTTAGTAGTTTTCTTAGTAATTGATTGTTATTATTTGGTCATTTATTTAAACGTTGTAGTCATTGATTGTTGTCAACAAGTAGTATATTTAGTCTTTTTAATCATTAATTGTTGTCAACTGGTAGTATATTTAGTCATTTTTATTCATTTATTGTTATAGATAGGGCATGGAGGAATCAAACCATCAACCTCCTGCATTTAATGAAGGCGCTCTTCCATTGAGCTAGCACCCTTAAATAGAATCAAAGTTCACACTTAAAAAAAATTAGTTAAATATATAAATCACATTGTATTTTGACATTTTTAAGCCATAATTTAGCCATAGCAATACAAAAATCATTAAAAATCATTGGGTAAAATAGTGCATAGCTTACATGGAGTTGCATCATAAACCAATGAATCAGACAGGAAATTAAAATGATGGCAATTGAAGCAGAATAAAGCAACCACCATTGCAATTAACAGGTAAACGTCAATTGGCATGTCTTGTTTCATATCTGACTCAACTTGTGTAGATTGAACACAACTATAAATAAATTGCCTTGTAGTAGATTCCTTTCCACTGTCCATAGCCATGCAAGAACAAGGGCCTCTACTTCAATTTTGTATGGAACATCTACTCTGTAGCTATCCAGATAGACAAGGATTGATACAACTTTTGCTTCACTTTGTATGGAACATCTACTCTACAACTATTAAGATAGATAAGGATTGATCCAACCCTTCTTGGGATAGGTTTGACATCTAGATCAACAAACATCTCTATCCCATTTTTTGTGAATATTTCTAGTGTTGTCAAGTGTATAGTCACATATAGGATGTCATATAGTTCTGTTAGTTCCTGGTGAGATAAAGTATAACTTTGTCCATGGCTTTCTATGTTCAACTAGTCTTTGTCAGAAAAGATATTCATATGTAATCTACAAACCAACTTCCTGTCTTTCTATTAATGCAAGGATCTATTTTATTTTCTAGCAAAAAAGAAATATAACACCAAGATCATATACAATGGTCTAAAACGGGTACCAACAATGGGTATTGAGCATTATTGTGTAACTATAAGCAATGCAATTGTGGATATACCACAAGTATATCTAGGAATCATGCATTTTCATTAAAAGAAATTCACATTGACTATTCTATTGCTTGAACCTTATCTTAGCCTTTCTTCTCCTTGGTCAAATAAAATCTCAATGTGTATATAGATTTTAAGGGCGGGAAGGAGGTTTTTTTCAATAAGCTAAAAGATCTTGAAAATGATTTATCACAAAGGTTGTTGCGTTGGAAAGTATTCATGGTATAGGTGCAAAGTCTATCAAAAATTGTGTAAAAATAAATATAATAGTATATAAAGCTAATATTTATTGATTACAAAATTGAGTTTGATAATTTAAAAGGAGTAGCCATTCCCTACGTTCATAATTTCTTAGAATCCATCCTATGTACTATTTCTTCATGCTGAAAATGTCTTAATCCTTAAACAAATAGAATTATTGTTATGCCTTTTTTTATTCACTATACAAAATCTGGCCAAAGGATCAAAAGGAGTTGTTGGCATTAAGATATCAACACAACTAACACTTCTATCATCTAACCTTGGGACCATTCCAAAGTATCTATGAGAAAATATGTATCTATCATATAACACCAAATATGGATAAAAGGCAAAGACATTAACATATTTGGTACAATGGTAGTGATACCCATTAAACACAAGGGAATCATTGGTTATTTGTTTGGGATACAAATCAAATTTGGACAAGAAAAATGAAATGTTTTAGTCAGCATGAGTGAAAGATCCCGATTTCCCATCAATCATCCCTGAAGTTAAATGTTATTTTAGGTAGCATGAGAGGAATCGTATCAATCAAAAATAGAATTTTCAATAATCCATTCAAAAGGAAAGAAAAGCTTATTTCCCATATGTAGCATGGCCATAGCGAGTTTATACGGGTCTTTGCTAGTGTCTATATTCTACCTATTCAGTGCACTAATTACGTAATAAAAACACAAAAGAAGAGTTGATGGATCACCTCTCATGCCCTTCTGGAGGTAGAATGCGTCGTACTTATCATATTGCAATTACAGTAGTTGGGGAGCATTGCTCCCAAGTATTGTAGGGGTTACATTGCAACATAACTAATCAAGATATAGAGGAAACGATAATGTCTTGAGTTTTCTTTGTTTACTTGGAAGAGTACGAGAGTTCTTTGTGTTGCTTTTGTTGCTTGCACTAATCTTGTTTAGTGTATTTTATGGACTACAATGTTGGTTTCTTCTGTTTACCAGTGGTAATTGCAAATGAATATGTATGATACATGTTGGAGTCTAGTATGTTTCTTCTAATACTAGATGAAGTTAGCTAACTGTGTAAGTAACACAAAGTTTTGCGAGTGAATAATTTATTGTTTGTGGCATATCATTTGTTGGCATTTGCCATCACCAACTTCATAAAGCTTTGGAATGTATCATTGAAATTAATCCCCATGTTCAAGCTAGCAATGTTCCTAGAGATCCTCATGTTCTAGTGTTCTACTGCTCCTTGTAGGATCTTGCAGCCACATTCCCCTTAACCCAGACTTCCTCTAGATGATGTCATCAAACTGTACATTGGCCCTTTCATAGTGGCAGTAGACATGTTTGAGGAGTTGACTTCTTCGTCTCCTCAACTGACATGATCATCTAGCTCCAACATGCCTTGACCTAATCTCTTTTGCGTGCAGTGCCTTGTTGTGTGGTTTTTATGCATTTTCTATGCACCTTGTACCTCTCCTTTTAGCTAGCTACTTAGAGATTCCTTTGCAGTTCCACTTTATATCTACACTGTATGTAAATTTTTATGTTCCACTAACCTACTTTTGTGGTTATATATTGGAAATTAGTGAAACTACATTATATTATATTATCTTTACACCAATAGTTACACCGATAGGCGTATATATGTTAGAATTTTGGGGTGGACTACCATCTATGCTTTTTCATCTCCTAACAAGAATGAGACAAGTGTACTGTCCAGATTGATTCTATGGGCATTGTCCAAAAATAATAATTAAGAATTTCAAACAAAATAAACAAATATATTAATTAACATGTGATAAGTACAATTAGTGATAGTTCTAAAAATTAAAAATAATCTTCAACTATTCGATTATTAAATAAAACTATTAGCTTAACTCCAATGATTCTAGAACTATTAGCTTAACTTCAACTCTAATAACTTAAGAATTAATAACAATTAATAATTTCAAAAAAATAAAAAAATATCTTAATTAACATGTCATTAGTACAATTAGTGATAGTTCTAAAAAATAAAAATAATATTTAACTAGTCGATTATTAGATACAACTATCAGCTTAACTCCAATCATTCTAGAACTATTAACTTAACTTCAACTCTAATAAGAGTTAGATTGGATAACTATTAGCTTAACTCCAATGATTCTAGAATTATCAACTTAGCTTCAACTCTAATCACAATTATGTTGGATAACTATTAGCTTAACTATTAGGTACAACTATTATCTTAACTCCAACGATTTTAAAACTATTAGCTTAAATTCAACTCTAATAACTTAAGGCTTAGTCCAAGTTTACTTGGCATCTAGGAGTCTAGCTAATGTGCTGTCATGTAACAATCGAACTTCTAATAAACTCCTCTAAACTCCTAGTAAACTCCTAATGTCCCTAATATTTTTCATTGTATAAATATGTTGGGGATATAAATTAATCAAACCTATCATCAAAAAATTATTCATGTAGGGCAAAGTTTTAATCAATTTTCGTGGCCATCTTTTAAACTGTGTTTTTGATGGCAATTTCTAGAATTTATAGGTATGGTTTTAGAAGCCATCGTTGGAGTATTTTGGTGTCTTTGTTGGTTATGTTTATTTAATATTTTTCTATTTGTTCATGATAGAGTATGTATGCATAATGGTGAAATCTAAATTGTTACTGTTATGGATGTCGAGGAAATCAATGTATATTAGGATTGAGGACCTTATGTTCTTGTTGATCAAATATTGTTTTATCTAGATCTAACTCAATTCAAAACATTGAAACGCTACATGATGTATAATATTTATATGGGAAAAATAGATCTTGAAGCTTTTGAAAACACTTTTGTTCTGGTTTATAAAGTTACTGAAACAAAAAACAAAAACAAAAAATCAAAATAGTATATGTTTGTGTTAACCACGTTAGCGATAGAAAAATGGGGTTACCTCCTCTTAATAGTATTAATATGTTTTTCATATGGTATGAAATGTTGTTTAATGGAATTCGGAAACATACCGAGGAATATCACGAATTTTAGGATTTTAGAATGAAGTCTGTGGTATAATTAATCGTCGAAAACCGCTCCATCAATGCATTTGAATTTTTGGACTACTGTTGTGATTATTAAAACTATAGCAGTGTGATACAATAGACATTTCTGGATGTAAGAGGTAAAATGCTTAACATACATTATGGTGACATATAGAGTAGATTTCTTTCAAAATTTTAACCACTTGGGGGATTTCCTTTTTCTATCAAAATTTGAACCATTTGGGGGTTTCCTTTTTCAGAATTGTAAGCCTTGGATGGAAACTAAAAATGTGAAATGAGTATTTTTTATTAGAATTAAAAGCCTACCAAATCCTTAACCGAGTCGAGCTATGAGTATTCAAGTTTTATAACAATGAGACATCCCCAACATTTAGTCAAAAACCTTGAATCGAGCATGAAGTAGTAGCATCCAAGAATGCTCTTTACCGGTCTCTTTATGTTTTATGTTGGAAGTAGGATCCAAGAATGGTCTTTACCAATCTTTTTGCCACATTCTTTAGGAAAAAAATATTATAAATTTATCAAATATATACCTCTCGGCGTATTCCAAACATATTAATTTTATTAATATGATTGTTGCTAGTATTTTTTATGTTGGGCAAGCACAAAAGTTAATGTGACTATTGGAATTATTTATTCATAATTGTTTTGCAGTATTTATATGCAGCCTTCACAAGGGCCTGCAATGCTACGTTTCAGTGTTAGTTTCTGAGTTCCTTATTCTTAGAGATAATGATTGTTTGTCTCAAAAAGGGTTAATGGAAAGATTGTAAGACTTGTTATAATATAATTTCCTATAGTGTTTAATCATTTCAAGATTTATAGCAGTTGGATGTATCCTTATAGAACTCATGAAATCCAACTCCTGTAAAAAAGATACTACCAGTGCCATAGATCTTTAAGCCATCTTCATGCATGTTGACTTTGGGGGAGAATTTGGCATGCATCCACAAATTAAGCATTGGTTTTTCTTAGTGGAAATGATCTCCTTTCTGAGTGGCAACATTTTATATAGTTTTTCTCATAAAAACAAAATATGTACAAAAGGTTACACAAAAGGGGGACTGCTGCTATATTTGGTATCCCCATAATTTTTGTCCTAGATTGCATACCCTATTTGACGCAGAAACAAAGTAGAAATTTTATTTAGCATTTTAGATGTATGCCACATGTTTCCAATTGATGTATTTGTCAAAAGTTCCCATGCATGTAGGAAGAATCTATCCAGTTTCAAAAATGAAGGAAACTTGTTTTCTGAGAGGGAATAACCACAACATAAGATTGCAGAGAACTAACATAAATATTGACATGAACTTGAGAGTGGAAAAAAATATCATTAGTATAGGAAAAGGTTGGAAGGAAGTCATCCATCAGTCCTATTTGCTTCTTCTCCTCCCATGATGGCAGGAGCATATTTCACCTTCATCTTCTCAGGTCCTATACTCAGAGTTGCTCAAAATCTAACTCCCACAATTCCTGCAAATCCTATAACCCCTCTATCCTCCTTTCTTCTTCATTTTCATTGAATCCCCCCATTCATGTTAAACCACATCCTCTTCCAAATTACCCAATCTGCATTCAATCCCAAAAATTCAAAGACTCTTGTGCAAATCAATCTTTATTTTCTCTTTGGAAATCAAGTCTTTAACTTTCTCCCTCAATTCTGTTTTGCAAAGCTTGTTTAACTCATAGAATTTCTTCAAGAACAATGATTTATCCTCCAAGATGCTAAACTAATACCATGTTTCTCTCCAGCATGGGCCTCGGTGATTTGTAAGGGCAATATTTTCAATAGATTGACATATTAGATCAAAGTCCTAGTCACACGATTTTAGGGATTTTAGTTTCAATTCTTGGCTTTGATCCTATTTGGTTGCGTGCCCGTTTCACAGTCCATTTTTAGTAATATGTACCTATACATTATTGTTTTATTAATCAATATAAGAAGCATATCCCCCTCTCCCCCAAAAATCACATTTTGAATGTTGATTTCCTTGCCATCCAACTCGATTGTTTTGATTTTCTATTCAACATAACAAATATTCTACACAAATTCTAAAATTATATTGTATTGCAGAAGATATTCCTATTGTGCATGAAAGGGGCATTTCAAACCATAAGTTTATTGCAGCATAGCCTAATTGAAATAATTTCAGATCTTTAGTTTACAAAATCTAAGCTGATGTAATTGTCCACATATGAATCATATTGTAAGAGAAACATATTGCAAAAAGGCATGAATCAATACCTCAACCAAATTTATTGTACAAAATCATAAACTCAAATCACTATACATGGATCTTGAAGCCATTTTTTTTCTTGTCTCTTTTTTATTTAGTACAGACAACCTACGATTAACCTAGAAATGAAAATTTCTTTCAACCTTCAATCCATATTCTCATTTAGACTGTGGAAGAAAATTTTACTGCAAATTGTAGTAGTAAAAATGGCTTACCAACCCCGGAGTCATCAATCACCAAAATCTTTAAAAAGTAATCATTGGGGGGTAGAGTTTAGGCACATAAATTGGCAAGGAGTGTTAAGTTTTTATGGTATATCAGATCTTATAACATTCAGCATCATAACAACATAACCATAAGCCAAAAGATCAATGAAAGATAGACAAGAGCAACCACACAAAAATAACACAAAGATTTATCATGGGAAACCCTCATGGGGAAGAAAACCCAGGAAACACATTCTCTGTATAATGTATAAAAGATAAAAGACAAGACACATTCTTCCCAGCAAACCCTCATGGGGAAGAAAACCCAGTAAACACATTCTCTCTCTCTCTCTCCATGTGCTATACACAAGTGAGTATCCATGTCTCAAATGAGGAGCGCCTACCTCTATTTATATTCTTTCGTTCACTTGACATTTAACTCAACTATGTCGGCCCCAGTGTACTTGACTGGGTCGACTTCTCTAGGGAGACTCAGCTAGTGCCCCACAACTGTGGGGACTTTTCCCCCTGACTTACAAAGGAGGGGACTTCCTCGTGACTCTTAGTATTTCTCTCGATAGGAACATCGGGGTACATTAAAATACAAATGATTCTACCGATAGGAACATCGGGGTACAATAAACTGCACATGATTCTCCCGATAGGAACATCGAGGTAAATACACTTTGAAGTTACAATAATTCAACACTCCCCCTTAATGAGAAGGGTATTCTACAACAACATAAACAATAGCAGTAGGAGGAGGAGAGAGAGCATCTTCAACATCATCAGGGTGATACATCTATACGTCATAGGAATTTTTTCAACATTCATCAGTAGCTTAGAACAACTACTCTTCAATGTCTTCATCTTCTGCATCATATGATCACTTGATCCTTTTGCAACAACGCTTTGATCTTTCGATCCTTCGTGGCACCACTTCGATCTTTCGGTTAACAACATCATCATCAGCATTTTAGTATTTTCAATCAGTAACATCATCATCAACAATACTTTGACCTTTCGATCATCATCATCATCAACAACAATACTTTGAGCAACATCATCAACAACACTTTGACCTTTCTATCATCATCATCATCAGCAACAATTCTGTGAGCAACATCATCATCACGCTAGGATATTTCAATCAACAACATCGTCATCAGCAGCAATATCCTAAGCAACATCATCATTACACTCTGATCTTTCGATCAGCAACATCATCATCAGCAGCAACAACCCGCAATCCACAATACGAAGATGAAAGTCTTCGGATCACTTTTGGACTTAAGTCGAGGATGATACAATCCTATCACATCATTGAAAACCGAAGTCACCAGATACAATTACGGGATAATCACTCCCTGTCACTTTATGACTAAGTCCAAGGATGGTGCAATCCTACCACATTCTCGACAATCGAAGTCACCGAATATAATTACAGGATAATCACTCCCTATCACTTTAGGACTAAGTCCAAGGATTATGCAATCCTACCACGTTCTCGAGTACCGAACTCATCGGATCCGTTCTAAACAAAAGTTCAAGGATGATACAATCCTACCACGTTCTCGAGTACCGAGGTCACCGGATCCGTTCTGAACAAAAGTTCAAGGATGATACAATCCTACCACGTCCTCGAGTATCGAAGTCACCGGATCCGTTCTGAACAAAAGTTCATGGATGATACAATCCTACCATGTTCTGGAGGACCGAAGTCACCATATGCGTTCTGAACAAAAGTTTAAGGATGCTACAATCCTACCGCATTCTCAAGTACCGAAGTCACCGGAACCATTCTGAACAAAAGTTCAAGGATGATACAATCCTACCACATTCTTGAGGACCAAAGTCATTGGATCACTTTAGAACAAATGTTCAAGGATGACACAATCCTTCCCCTTTCTCGGAGACATAAGTCTACGGATCACTTTAGGACAAATGTCCAAGGATGATAAAATCCTTCTTCTTTCTCGAAGACATAAGTCTACGGATCACTTTAGGACAAATGTCCAAGGATGATACACTTCCACTGCAACATCGCTGCTCCCCTTTTCGGGGAAGGTCTTTCTGAATAACACCAAGCTTCTCTCGAAAGTATTCAAACTTTACTCGATAAAGAGGCTTCATCAACACATCAACAACTTGTTCATTGGTACTCACATACTGGAACTTTATGGCTCCCTTTTGCATCATATCTCGAATGTATAAATACTGGATTTCTATGTGCTTCGACCTATCGTGGAACACTGGGTTCTCCGTCATCTTTATACAACTATGGTTATCACATAAAATCACGGTGGTATCCAACTCTAGGTTGAATAAACCTGACATCAGCTTCCAAAGCCATATGGCTTCACAACTTAGAAAATAAAGCTGCTATATATTATGTTTCAGCCGTGCTAAGAGCAACATTGGACTATTTCCTGCTAAACCATGAAATCATAACAGACCCCAGACTATAACATCCACCCGATGTGCTTCTTCTGTCTGAGATACTTCCAGCCCGATCTGCATCAGTATATATAATCTGTAGTCGTGATCTCTACCATAGTAATGTCCCAAGTCTATTGTACCTTTTAGGTACCTCATCATATGCTTTGCAATTATTAGGTGAACATGTCTAGGGTTACCTAGATACTGACTCAAGGTGTTCACAGCAAAGCATATATCTGACCTTGTGTTCATCAGATACATCAATGACTCAAAAAAAAAATGTCTGTACTGATTCATATACACTAACTTTGATGTCTCATCAAACAACAACTTCATGTTGGTATCCATGGGTATTGCCATGGCTTTACAATCCAACATATCAAATATTATTTAATATTTCCACAGCATACTTTCCCTGGTTCATAAAGATTCCTTCTGAACTCTTCCACACTTCCATCCTAAGGAAATAAAGCACCAATCCAATATCTTTTCATCTCGAATTCTTCATCTAGATTCTTCTTGCAATATGTGATCGGTTTCTCATTCCCTGTTAGAAATAGGTAATCCATATATATAGTATGACATATTCATCTTCTATAACCTTTAAAGTAAAGGTTAGGGTCGGCTTTACTCTTGGTAAATTCCAAGCTCGTCAGGAAACTATCTATCCTTCGATACCAAGCTCTAGGACCTTGCTTCAAGTTGTACAAGGCCTTCTTCAACTTGCATACATGAGTCACTTTTTTTTTCAACTTCAAATCCCTGTGGCTGTTTGATGTAAACCTCTTCCTCAATCACACCATTCAGAAAGGTTGTATTTACATCCATCTGGTCTAGATCCCACTTCATCATGGAACCAGGTTCCATGATAGTTCTGATGGAAGTGTACCTTACTTCCTGGAGCAAGTGTCTCTTCATAATCAATTCCCTCTCTCTGAGAGAATCCTCTAGCCACAGATCTTTCCTTACTTCCATCAGCAACATATTTTATCTTGCAAATTCATTTGGAAGATACCACACTCTTGATTTCTAGTTTGAGTACTATATCCCAAACATCATTGTGGTATTCTTCTATCATTGCATCTTCCATGAGTTCATTATGTCAGGTCATCGACATATCCTAGTCTTTCGCATTCAACCTTGAAGGTTGGAACCCACTTTACTCTTGGTAAAATATAGGCCCATCAGGAAGATGTCCATCATGTCGTACCATGTCGAACTCAGATCTATTCTGTAGTCAATCTCCCTTAAGCGGAGCATCATCTTCCTTTTGCATTCTTTACTGGAGTGGAAGGTAGCATCCTATGCTACTATGTATCCATCTTAGGTTACTAGATACCAAGATCCCTTTATCTTGAACTTTGTCAAAAAGATCCTCTTGCACCCGTCTGTGAGCTTGTTTTCTTCTACAGGTTTCCATCTTCAACCTTGTAGCAAACGTTAAGATATTCATCACTTTGGGTGATCTATCAAGCTCCTAGATGTGCTTTTCTATGGGTGCCTTCTGAGCTTATACAAATCATATTTTGTATAGGTGGTTATTTGCTTGATATATACTTCTACTGAAGAAGTGTGTCTGGTCAATTGAATATGTCGTGCCATAGTCTATTCTTTCTGAGACAAACCACAACCCTTGCTTCGTACACTTGTTCTTGTAGATCCATATGGAAGACACTACGGACTTCCCTTCAGGTCTTGGAACCATATCATAGACATAATTCCTCATGATCAATTGTTACTCTTTGATCAGAGCTTCTTCCATAGCTGGAAGGGTTTGCATCAATGATGTCACCCAACTTTGTTACACAACTAGAGTGTGTCCAAGGCCTCCTTCTTTGGCTTGGAATTCTCGCCATACATTTCTTCATCTTGAGTTATCTCTCGTACCCAAGGTGGTCTTCATATTTCGAGGTGGATCTACTACTCTCTGAAGCTCTTTCTTCTGTCACGGTGTCTCTGACCTTGGGAGATTCAAGTTCATTTTTATTGGAGTGAATCTTGAATTGTCATCACTTGTTCTTCGGAATAAGTCTCATCCTCCTTTTCTTGTAGGTGGTTGTATAGGACCTTTCCTACAATTCAAATGCACCAGTTGCATGGTTAGAACCATTTCATAGATCAGATGCATAACGACAAATTCTTATGCATCAAGCAAATGTTTAGCCAATACAACATTCATCCATATCTCATGGAAACTTTCTAGATGCCTTCCATCTCTACCATGACATCATTGAGATTTTGCACTAATTCAATATGTCAGAAAAGAGGTTTCATTCTAGATACATAGCAATGGAGAGTTGTATATCACCATGAGCTACTTACCCATCACATGCATATTAGTAGTATAGTCATTAATGCAAACATTCTATCATGCATAACACATCAACTGAATATAATCAAATTCATAACAACAAAATATCATGAAATGACAATTGAATACTTATATTTTATTCATTTCGTGGGTAGACTCCTTCTTGATCCTTTTGCTTCATCATTTTCTTTGTTCATGACATCATAATTTCTTATCCAAATGCTAAGATGGATAAGAGGTTCTTCAAGAATTGATTTCTTCATATTCCTCATCACTTGAGGGATCTTCTTTGAATCGTGAGCACTTGATCTTCAGTTTCTCCCATCTTCTCTTCTCTTATTATGAGCCGAGTTTCTTCTTACGTAAGGCTTTAGCCTCATCTCCCTCTGGAACTGGAACCTCTCCACTTATGTAGGTGTCCAATTCATTTTCTTCAAGAACCACTGAAATCCTATGCTTCCATGCTTGGAAGTTTTCAGCTTCAACAAGCTTTTCATCAAGCTCGGGTGCTAGGTCATATTGAAATGAGAACCTCAAATGTAAATAGCAAAATATTAGATCTTACCGGTTTGAAGTGTTCAGCCTGGTTTCAGATCTGGATGATCTAGGGTTTGTCAGAGAAACCCTAATTTTCAAAACTTGCAATCTTTCATATCTGATTGGATAGAAATATGTGCCTCCTGAAGGTGAGCTAAGCCGCATATTCATTTTCCCAAAACTGTGATCAGAATTGCAAAATATCTAATGCCCTAGTTTTCTTCAGTTTCTTCTACATAATTCTTAATATTGTTTCTATAGTATCCCCAAAATTATGGCTCTTATATGTCTGAAATTTCACACTGCGGTAACATCATCTATCCTCTTTCCAACAACACAGGTTTGAGCAGAATTGGTTTCACCAATTGGGACTTATGTGCATTTTCCCAAGGTGACTTATTTCAGAACTGTTCAGAAGAGCGAACTTGTACATATTGACACATGTCACTATTTCACCTTTGGGGTCTGAAATTGTTACCATATAAATTATAGTATGTGCCCTTTTAGAAAATCTTTTGAAATTTAATTTGGATCTTCGTACCCTGAGATATAGCAATTTTCCCCAGGTCACTTGTTTAAGGCTGAATCCTGGGAGAGGCTGGAACCCTAACTTGGAGGAATCATATCTCCCAGAATATAGCTAATCTGAGGCTAAAAGTTTTACACAGGGTACATAAGGAATTTATCTTCGGCCTGTGAAATTTTTGGCTTCTGATCCTTCTCCAATCTCTCGATATAGCAAATCTACCAAACCTAATAGTTTTAGTATTTTAGGGGTTTCAAACATGAAACCCTAATCTTCAATAGTTGTAGTTGTAGCGCTGTTTCAGCTACACAATGACTTATTTCAGGGTGGATCTGATCCCATGTTACATTTTTATGGTTATATATCAGATCTTATAACATTTAGCATCATAACATCATAACCATAAGCCAAAATATCACTAAAATATAGACAAGCACAACCACACAAAAAGAACACAAAGATTTATCCTGGAAAACCCTCATGGGGAAGAAAACCCAGCAAAAAATTCCTCTATATAAGATGTATAAAAGATAAAAGACAAGACCCAAAAATATGTGTGCTTCCCTCCAGCATCTCTCTCTCTCTCTCTCTCTCTCTCTCTCTCTCTCTCTCTCTCTCTCTCTCTCTCTCCATGCGCTATACACAAGTGAGTATCTATGTATCAAATGAGGAGTGCCTCCCTCTATTTATATTATTTCATTCACTTGACATTTAACTCAACTATGTCAGCCCCAGTGTACATGATTGGGTTGACTTATCTAGGGAGACTCTAGTGCTCCACAACTCTGGGGAATTCCCCCCTGACTTACAAAGGAGGGGACTTCCTCGTGGCTCTTAGTAGTTGTCCTGATAGGAACATCGGGGTACATTGAAATACAAATGATTCTACTGATAGGAACATCGGGGTACAATAAAATGCACATGATTCTCCCGATAGCAACATTGGGGTAAATACACTTCGAAGTTACAATAATTCAACAAGGAGGACACGCCATAATCACTTAATTGAAATCAATCTTGTTTTCTAAAATACCTTAAATGCACAATCTCATTTTCAAGAATAATTGTCCTTTCTCCAAACATGATTTAAGAGTATAAGATCTCAGAAACCTTTGGGAGAGGTAAAATTCATAGGGATACTCCCTAATGTAATATATTGAGATGGTGATATAGTCACTGCATTATGTTTGAAAGATATTCAATAATGGAAAGTCATGAGAATCTATGTCATGCTAGAATCATTACAATAGTGTGATAAGACAATTACTTTCAATGACCTCCAATGGTGGGATGTGCCTTAGACCAGCAGAGTAGTGGCAATTTAAATGTCCAATTCTTGAAAAGGGTTTAGATTTATAGTATTGATGAAAATCCTTAATTCCATTGAAGGAACCTTTTGATTAGGACAAGGTCTATTAACAAATGATCAGGAATTGAAATATTTCATTGCAAGAAATCCTAAGTCTCAGAGTTTTTATAGCACACCAAACCTAGATTTGGATGGATCCCTCCCTGCCATTGTGATAGAATACTGTATAGTAAGAAAAGTCATAAATGCAATTTTTAATAAAGAGCAATGAAATCAGACCACTAGACATATTTAAATTTAGTATGCATGTACACTTACAAAAAAAAATGTCTTGTTTGGCATCTTGTTTAACAACTGTAATGTGATTGCATTGTTCTAGTAAAGATCTTGTTTAAAAAACTGCTATCCAAACGATGCTTGAGGAAGACCAAAGATCTTCTGAAGTTAAGTTGAAGAAGAAATAAAAAATTGATACGTGTTGATATACTTGATTACCCATATTTCCTCCATTATTGTGATTCTCATAAAATCTCATCTGGATAGGATACACACAGTTTTTTAGAGTAGCTTCTTGATAGTTGTGAAAATAATGCCAGGTCTTAAAGTAAAATAGAACGACCTCTTGAAGACTTGGTCCATGACTTGGGGTTTCAAACAATTAGTAGTTCAGATATTTGCAATAATGATGAGAAGCAAAACCATAACAATTTTGATAAGAAATAACACTTTGTCCTGGAATTTTAAGGAGGTTGCATCCCAAGATAAGTGTTATACAAATGTGCATGAACATGCAATATATCTTGATGCAAAGAATTCATATCAAGAGTCTGATGAAAATTTTGTTGCCCATGAGGAAACCATTATTCAAGAAAATATCAAGAGATTCCTTCATGATGACACCTTTAATATGGTATGTGTTGATGAGCTTTACAATACCGATTTACCCCCATTATTTCCTTCATGATTGCAATTCAAAGTATTTTCGGGTCAAGAGTGTAAAGGAGATTATATTTATATTTATATTTTATTATATTTTAATTTAAATACTAAACCACAATGTAATTGTTGAGAGTATCGTAAATGATGAAGTTCCACACAAAGCACTATGGGACTAACCAATAGAAAATGTGGCAGACCTTTAGCAATTTGGTCATGAATAAGAGTGCCAACAAACAAGCTTTAGTCAACATAATCATGATATTGGTAAATATGCAGTGACCCTCTTGGACTGTCACCAAAGAGATTTTGCTATTATGCGTGATGAAGAAGATTAATGTTATTGGAAATGTCTCAAATCCTTAGATTTCTTGTTATCTAAGTGATTATAAAAATATTGTACATAGAAGAAGGAGAGGCTTCTAATAAGACGAGGTATGCTCAAGGTATTCTTGAATATAAGAAGAAAGATGTAGCTTTTTCTCTATGACAATAATTGTTAATTTTGCATACGACTAATTTACGGGGTATACATTTGCCATCATGGATATGGGTGCTTATATTTCCAATATTTTTCCAAATAACTCGGGTGGTCTACTACTAAGTTGGAAGAGTGGATTGCATTGTTGGAAAAGAACAAACAGGTAGCATGGGAATAAGTAGGTTTTAAGCACCCAAATGGATTGCGGTTTGAAATGGTCTCTTTGACCATATTCTGAGCACAAAAAGGTATGACTGTATTCAGAAATGCATAGTTGCAGAGGTAAAGCTGGAGGTTTTTATTTTTAGAAGCATGTCAAACAAGACACCAACATCTCATTGGCAGTAGTTAAATATCTCATTATTATGGTCGAGAATCAAACATAGAGGAAAAACCTGTTAATTCGGTAAGTCTTTTGATTGGCTTCCTTGGTTTTATGACTTCTTCAAATGGTTGGTGAAATACTAATTAGGGATAAGTCACTTTGTATCTAAATAAGCTTAGTCATGAGCACTAGTCTAGGTTTTGCAAAACGTTTTGGTTGGTTTTGTAGAAGCAGTTTGGATTTAGAGATGAGTAGAGGGTTGGTGAATGTAATCAGTGCATGCCCAATGAGAAAATTCAGAAATATTTTCATTGAACAGACCTTCACATTCCAAGGATAACATGAAAGTTTCCTCTCATTCGACTCAAGTAACTATAAAAAATTTGCACTCTTTTTTGCTCAACAAATGATAAAGTAGGAAATGCATAAACTAATACAACAATACCTGTAAAAACAAATCCTTGCTAATTCATATTTAATGGCTCAAGAAGCAAGGGTGACTGATGGGAACACTCACAAACTTGTGATAGACTTTAAGACTTGGAACAGACTTATAAGATCACTAACAAACTTACATGTTGATGATAGAAAACTAATAGGTTGTTTGTTCTCCAATATGAGAAAATTGGACATGCAGTATCACAACTTCTATTGCTTGTGTGGGTATGATATGAATGAAAATTTATAGAGGGACATGGGAGTTTCCAGCACATAGCCTTTGGACATGGCTTGTCTCATTTGTTAGGGTTTTTTCATATTTCCTTTTCTCTATGCAAAAAAGGGAATAATATAGTGAATGCAAAGCTCTGACGATCACCAACAGAAGACACATGAACCCAATTTCTACAAAGCCCTAGTTTATATACCCTAAAGATTCCTTGTAATTTACTTTACTGTAATGAATTTCCATAAAAAAACTATAAAGAAAGAGTGAGAAATCATGCATTGAAAGAAGGGTATCTTACTATTCCATAGTCGTGCTGAAGCCACTCATCAACTATACATAGATATGGAAATGGTTGACAAAACAAATGATTTCGAGCATTGCCTATCTCTCAATCAATCATCATTAGATTGAAATAAAGATAAGATACTTGTGAGTTATCCAACCACGACACACAATATCACAACACCACCAAATTCAAACAGGGCCTGCATGTTATCCCCATGGAACATGATGCCCCCATCATTCTCTTTGTTGTCACGTCCCCACACCTCTACTCAGCAGAGAGGACACGACCAAGATGCTATATAACTCGGGAAATGTAAATCCCATGAACATACACATGATGAAAATGCAATGAAACTAAAAACATAAACAAGTGCATAAACCATTAACATACAGCAGAAGCAAATCACATTTCATTCAAATTCAAGCCTTCAACATGTTCATAGTAAGTTATCAAGCAAATACAGTTGCAGAGATTAAACACAAGGAAATACTTATCTTAAGAAAGAGTTGTCCTGCAACCAGGTACGTCGCTGCAATGTTCCACCCAACCATAGGCCAGTGTACTCATCAATATCTCAGCAACACTGCCACCCCCGAGTTGGGCATGATTTCCACAAGGAATAAGGGAACACTAGCAGGCTTACACGTAGACAAGGATACACAAAACTCAGCCAAGCCAACACAGTTGGGTTTATCAGGCTATACAGGAGCTGGAAAGGCTTACTGCTAAGCTAGTGAGATCAACCAAAGAGCTATGGACACCTTCACCAGAACTAGCCTGACTTCTAAAGCATCTACACACCCAACACAAGGAAGCACCCCCTTCTCTGTTATACAGTCCCTCAGGCTATGCCTTCCCTTCCAGTGCTATTCAGGGGGTGTAAAGAAGAAATCCAACCCTCTAGCTTTGTCTGTGAGGCTCCTGCACACACTAGGTTTTTCAAGCAAGCTCAAACCCCATTTCCAGTCCCAAAAACAGTTCAAAGACCAACAAATGATGTAGATGCAGCAGTAACAATTCTGGGATTGAAGGAAAGCACCGCAGAGACAAAAAATTGGGTACGGAAAATGTGTTAAAACAACTTTTACTGTGACAATCGATTTCTAGAGTTGTTAATGGCCCTAATGTGGCCAAAATGACTCACAGCATCCCAAACTCATGGAGAAGATAAAACAATCTCCCAGCCTGTGTAAGATGAAGAACACGACCCCCTTCTAACGTGAAGGAATTTAGACACATAGACAAAATCGGGAAAGGAGAATGCAGAACGCGAATGCCCTGTGGTAAACTCTCTACCTGCATGTAATGAAGGAAATGACCCCAAACATGAAGGAAAATCACACACCAGACCCAGTCGTGAAAGGAAAATGCAGAACGCCAATCTCTACCTGAGACCAAGCTTCTTCCTGCGTGAGTGTGGAATGCGGTTCTCTGCCTACATGAGGAGCTGAATGTGATCTACCTCTTTGGGGCATGCGTGTGGTCAAAGGACTGACAGTCTTGCCAGAGATGACGGCTGCCCATGCATTCGTTCCCCAAGGGAAATAACTACCCAACCAACTCATGGGAAATTAATTGGGTTGGTGAATAAGACAAGGGAAGGTAGTTGGTGGTTAATAGGTTCTCCTTTGGACACTTGGCTTCTCCCCATTGGATCAGAGGTTAAGTAACCCCCCCCGCTTATCCTTAGGAAATCATGCCCCTTCTCATTATTGTTGCATTGACATAGCTGGTTGTGGGTATTTTAATTAATTTGCATATGTACATAGTGTCCATAATTATAATGTGCCTGGCTAGCACAAAATACCATCGGCATCGATTTTACTTCTCGAAACATTAAACGATAAATCAATGGTGGAGCTTTTGCCTTTAGCTTCACACCACGATTAATTACAATATATACATCATATACATTTAATGCAGTCGAGGTCGAAACCTGGGTGTTACATCTACAACAACACATTAAGAATAAAATAATTTACATAAAAAGTGGCTATGGAAATCGATCTCACACCTCCACTTCTCCTCCATTCTCTATGTTTTTTTTTGGGGGGAGGGGGGGGAGGGGAAGAGAGTTTTTCCTTACCAGTGCCAATATTTATAGAATAAACAATACGCACATAAATTATCTAGTCATACCCTTCAATCCCCCAAATAAAACACATACACAAATTATCTAGTCGTATTTTTTATCCCATGACTAAATTACTCATTTAATTTAGTATTTTTTAGTCGTGGTTCTCAAATTTAGTAGTATTTAGCTTAAAAACACTCTCTGACTAACTTTTTTAGTAACGTGATCACTGATTTGCTAAATTATACAATTACATTCACACTTTAATTCAAAACATCTCTTGATTCATGATCCCAAATGGAGCCTAAAATAAACCCTATTTTAAACACACCATTTCCTCACTTGAAAACCAAAATAACATTTTATCTAAGTTTTAAAGAATTTGGGGATAAACATCCAAATAATTCCCGAGCCTAGTCACTATACATCTAAGCCAGTCAGATTTTTAGGGAACCAAAATCCTCTAGTATCATCGAGAACGGTCATAACCATTTTATGTCACTACTAGATTTATATGCCTAATTCGATTTTGTCCAGTAAGTAATGCTTGAAGGTGCCTACTATTAGAAACAATGTCTCATCAGCGATGTATAATTGCACTTACTTTTGCCATATTGTACACCATCAAAAACATGGGTTAAACGTTGGTTATAGATTGGATAGACGTCACTACACATCCAAAGAGAGACATACTCAAATGTGGGATAAGTCATGCTTTAACAAAAAAACAAATGAATGTGGGTGTGTCGTGGAATGAACATGGGACCAAGATCGATTGTTCTCTAAGAAATTGACGCTAGAAATATGCTACTGTACTGAAGGCAAACCCATGCCGAGTTTAGTTTACGTCGAGCGGACGTTGGTTGAAGGTCGAAAAAGCCACATTTTTAAAGTTCACGACTTTAACAAAAACAAACATGGAATGTATGTCGACTGAACATCGGTTTATCCCATATATTGTCGGCATAAATTTATGCCACCTACATGATTATTCCTCTCAATTAACCTCACACCGATGTCAATTTTTTTCATAATATTCGAAGCTAGAATTATTCTCCTGACGTTAGTTAACCCATATATATATAACTAGCAATTGTACCTAGGGGTGCAATAAAAGAACGCAGTGTTGCTAGCTAAGCAAGGAGATGTGGACATATACAACAAGACACTATATTATTCACATAATCGGCCATTACATTATAGGCATGTATTCTTCTCTCATCCAAATGAGAATGGATTGTTAGTTTTTGTAGTTCTTATGTTACAATCAAGTAACATTACATAAATTTATGGATCTATCTACTATCTTGTTGCTTATACTAATGATTGTCAAATTCCAATTTATTAATAAAATATGGTTTTTTGTATCTTTATCTTTCTTAGAGTTTATACAAATTTTTTACTTGCAGAGTAAGTATAATTTCCGAATACTGTTCTGTTCAAAATAAAAGCTATAACAGTTTCCTCATTGACAGATGCCAACCATTATCTATCCACCCTTGAAAATTTGATCCCCTAATAATTGCACTTGGAAAGCTGAGGTACAGACTACCCATGTATTGCTGACAAAAGTTGTGAAGTAAGTGTATAACTAAGACATTTCTAAAACCCCCTGATATAGCTCTATACCAAATAATATTGAGCTTGACAAAGAAGAAAAGAACAAATGATGTGGTTTACTTAAAAGTCTAAATACATAGAAGAAAAGACTTTCTACTAAATATGAGTAAATCATGAATAAAATAACTCTGAAGTATGAACATAGAGAGGGATAAGATACATACTCTTCGTAGCAAAGTAATGAATAGGACCATGTTAGCTCAATTATTCAATAAAAGAGAGTTACTCAAAGAAAATACCATAAAATACTTTGTTTTAACTGAGTTTGGTTTAGAAACAAATCATAAAAGAGCTTCAGAGCTGCTACAAAGCAACTTGCAACTGATAATTTGTTTTCTTCTTTAGTGTCATTCTTCATCCATCCTTAGAGAAATAGGGGCTGGAATCTATAACAAGTTACTAGTATCCATATAGGTTGGGCAGAAATGTAAAAGACGTAAAATAGGATTACCGACTATCTTGTGTCTCTTAGAAGATCTCTTCTAACAGTTTTCAATAGAGATGTTGCACAACTATTTTTGAAGAATGCAACAATCGTTGTTGATATGTGGCGGGGAAGATACGAGTGGTGTGTCGAGATCCAGATATGATCAGTTTACAAGACGATCACCATTGTTGAGGACCAGCTTAGAAATTAATACGAAGAATGTCCGCTCAAAGCAATTCTCTGACAAAGGGACAAATTGCAGAACAAATAATAGCCTCGAGGAGTTTAAAGAAGGAAGAGGGGAACTGCAAGTAATGCAGACGCCCATGTTAAGACATTCAATTGGAATTCTTAGTTTGCTTTCTTAGGAGAGCAAACTATTCTGAGAAAGTAGAAAACACTTAATTTTGCTGAGTCTAGTAAAGAACAGTCCTATATTTGAAAAGCATACTGTACTGAGAAAGTAGAAAACACTGTTTTGCCGACTGCAGGAAAGAGAAATACTATATTTTTAAAGCACTTGAGCTTAGCCCTGCTAAATTTAGGAAAAGCTAGATGTTTACACCTGAACTGAAGCATTTAGTCTTCCCACTTACAAGAAATTAACTCTTACTGAAGCAATAGAATTGACTGCATACTTAAAATTGTCAGCTTTCTAATTTAGGCTTCTCAAGCTAAATTTAAGCAAAATTCTCTTCGTCAGCACTGTTATGAAAGCCAAGTTCAAAAGTGAATAATATATACACGCATTATGTCTCTATCTTACATTACACTCGCCTACAACGCCCACACAAAGATCGGCCCAAAATTACATAACGAAGAAAAATAATTTAATTCACATAGTCTTCCTTGATGCCATTTTTATTAGATCATTGCTTCTTGATTGATGTCATTTTAGATCATTTTTGTTAGAAAAGTGAGGTGCCCTTGCAACCTAAGGCAACAGAGATACCCTAGTAATATATGTATGCCTTATAAAATACCGAAAACACATTTGATGTCCCATCTCTGCTGTTACAAGACTTGTAAAATAACACTGAAGATACATTTGATATCCTACCTTTACCGTGACAAAAATAAAAACAATAACACTGATAAAACCTTTGATGTCCCACGTCTTCATTAAGAAGAAAACATGAGAGAAAAAAATCCCACATGGACCCAACTGCATCGTTTCTTTGAACAATTTGCAACGCACTATAGAATATACAATAAATGTACATATATTTGGAGTAAAAATCAAGAATGATAGGTACTATTAATTTTGGAAAAACATGAATAAGCAAGTCGTTTTGATTTCACACACAAGTTTGAAAACCACAAGCAAGAAAGTGCTTAATTGCAAATTTGACGGGGCAATAGTGACTAGACAATATTTTTAGATTGTGGCCCAATCTACATGGTGTGAAAGAGTACCGAGCTTACATCCAAGGATACTTAAATGAATCAGATTGTTTACCTTGAACAAAGAATCATTGGAGTGGTCGTATTGAGTTGAAAATGAATGTGAATTACTGACAGGTTCAAATTAAGCCGAGGCTGGAATTTCTTGGATCAATCTGGATCCATTAACATCACAAATGAGTTAGAGGTCTTTGTGTGGGAAAGGAATTCAATGGAAGGCACCTGTGTTGCCACAACAGTCGAATGGGAATTGGAAAGGATAAGCCACATTCTGAGCAGGATAATTCAGGAAAACCGTTCTTTATCCAGACATGAACGGAAACTGAAGAAGGATATAGAATTACCTGAAAGATCCCACCAAGTTTGGAACCCAAGAATTAGACCTCCACGATCTGCCTGAGAATTCTGCGACCTGCATTGGGTCACGAAGAGGAAGGAGTCGAGGACTTAAACACCTCAACATTATTCAAGACGAAGTTCAACAGAAGATTCGTATATGGCACATAATCCAGACCCACAAATATCAACTGATGAGACATGTGCCAGCACCTAACCTGATCAACGATGGAGATTATCCGAATCGTCGGACAAAAATATCGACGAACGAAAAAAAACGCATTAATTTCGGGGAGTAGAGTCCCACTTGTTGAAACGCCTTACGGCGTAATTATTTTTTTCATAATATTCGACGTTATTTAACCCATATATATAATCAATTTTTTTTTTTTTCAAATGTGGTTCACCATTTGTTAGAGGGCTACTCCACCGAAAATACCAATACCTGATATTCAAACTAAATCAAGGTATGGTCAGCTCATCATTAATAACATTTATTACAAAGGGCTCCACAAGAGCATCATGTCACTTACGAGAGTCGAACCTGGGTGGGGAGGGTAACATTCATTCCTCCCAACCACCCGAGCTACATCCATTTGACATATATATAATCGACTTTAGAGTCATGCTAACTACCTTTGACCAGCTACGTTGGATGGACATTGGTTAAATGTCCAATAAGCCACGTTTTTTTAATGTCCACAGCAAAGCAAACTTGGATGTGAAGTCCATTTCCGGTCAAATGATTACCAATTAAACTATGCGTAATTCGCGTTAGATTATGTTACAGAAGTCCAAGTTCCAACCCAAGCCAATGGTACGTCAAATGCACCTCGGTGAAACATCAAATTTATCAAGGAAGAGGCAGTATTGTAATTCACCTATATCCCATTATTGGTCCACCCTAGATTCCCTTATCACACTCTAATTTCAATCACATCCATTTAGTGTGACGAGTAGAACTAATGCAAAAAACCTATGTAAATGCGACTCACATCCACTTTTCCCTCAATTATGCCACTCTTACAACATTACTCACACACCCTAGCTAAAGTGGCCATTGGTTGAGCTAGGAAGGTATCTTGACTTCGTATTTTTTTTTTCAAAAAACTGATAAAGGTTTTGATTATAAAAGCATGCAAGCGAGTTGCAGTGAGTACAAATAGAATAGAACAGATGTTTTTATTTGGATTTACATTTCTCCAAAGGAGAACTGCTAAATAATTGTTCTACTCAACGTATTTTAGTTATATAGACTACATACATATAATTCCAATTTACTACAGAATATCTTCTACATAAGAGACTAGCACAAAAAAGCAAAAATATTGCACTAAAACTTAATTTGGAGGTGATGATTTCCTATCAATTCCTTCGTCGACAACTTCCTCTATGACCTTCTCCTCTTCCCTTGCTCCGGATTTCTTAACTTTTGCAGGAAACAGATTCAAATCCAGGATGTCCCGCCCCGATCTTGGCAATGATGCTTCTGTGGATACCTCCATATTTTCCCATTCCCCTGGCCTTGGATGCAATTTGGTTCCTAAGCTCTCCACCTGTAACCTTAGTGTGTGGAACTCATCTTGCAGTCTATGATTCTCGTGCATTTACTCTACCTGGAATTCCACTGAATTCAATACTTTTGCAGCAACTAAACATCTTCTCCAGCTCGCGCTTGTCTTCTTCCTCCGTCGCTTGACTCCATCTCGCAGACCCTTATTCCTCTTTGTCATTATGGTTGAGCAAGCTAGTGCGTGAAAATTGATATCCTCGAACTGTTCCTTCTTCCTTAATCCTTATCTTTCCTTGTGGTTGTCTCCCGCTACTTGCTCATGCGAGCAAACTGCAATCTCCCTCGACTCGTGTCTTTTATCGTAACCCCATGTATGCCGATCCTCTTCTCACAAACAATTCTTTCTACATGTTGTTCGGGTACAGTTTATTCTCTTCCTGGTGGTTACGCGTCAATGCTGCATAATCATTTGAGTTCTCATGCTTGCATTGGACTGCATATCACAAGTACCGATTGCGGGTGTGATAGGACTTTCCAGTTGTGTGGGATCCTGTAATGTTCCCTTCACACACTTCGACTAACGGAAGGGCACATTGCCTAACTATGGGCTTCTAAATTTTTTTCCATATTAATATTATGAATTTTATATCAAATAAAATATGCCAGCCGAATTAAAAATAATAGAAACAACAAAAATAAACTTTATCCACACATATCTAGCATGCAATTACCAACATAATCATTATAGGCATCAAATAAAAACATTGCACATTGAAATAGAAAAGAGTAATTATATTTATCCAACATAAATCCAAGCAACTGGTTGTGTAAGAGCGATTGTTCACCCACTGTAGTAACTCTATCCAACATATACTCTTTATGTTGAGAAGCCACCCCCAAGCTAGGTTATGAGGCCACCAAGGTGAATGAAAAAGCTATAGGCTTCTCTTTCTTAGCCCGCAACCCATCCTTCTCTCTATACTTAGCCAAGTGCCAATATAGATCTATAAAGGGTTCTAGCTCAACCCTCATAGCTTTGGCTCCAACATTACCTTCCCCACACAATGCCCTTCTATGCTCAGGAATCCCCTTCACTAATCCACGGTTCTTTTGGGTGATCCATCTTTCTAGGTGCTTCTAGTGTGTGCATAGAATGAGACCAATCTGTTATATGTTGTTCGAGAAATACCTATATCCTAAATTTTTGGATTCTCAAGCATTTATGAGTAACAAAACTCAAGGGGTGAGCGTTCTTAGCATGTGGAGCCTCTGCTCTCACCTACATCCATCTATTTGCCTTCCAAATTTGTAGTCCAGTCTCCAAATTTGAATTTCTGGGTTATACACAGTTGCTAAAGGTAATGAACAACAATGGAGAGCTATGTAGGGTATGCAAGAATGAGAGAATGAGGGTTGACTCCAAGGGATATGAGAAAATGGGAAAAGAGAAATAACATAACTTCTGACCATAGAAGAAAGGACTCTTGAATACTATAGAATGACTCCTCACTACTGCAGGCTGACTCCTGATAGCTGACATATTTTTCACAAAAGTGCAGTCAGCCCCATCCTTCAATAACCGCATGCGGTGATATTTCCCACCAACCTCAGACATGCATTTAATGATTGGAAATAGTAAAAAAATGAGGTGATTGGCTTATTCACATCACATGACATATTTTGTTCGATGAGTTCTAAGATTGACACTTGGAAGCAAAGGATTAGTTTCCCATAGTCCCCCTTTTCTCTTCCCCTCTAGAGGAATCGTATCCCCTTTGGTGCTCTTTACACAACCACGTTGGACCATTTTATTATTTATGCACACAATATTCACATATATTTTGAGTTAGCACGAAAAAACAACCATATAGTCCAAATGAAATATTTACTTCATACATGCCTAGCCATTCACTATTATGGCCTCAACCTTGAGCTCTACGCTAGGAATCCATATTAGCATATTACATCGTTTACATAATTTTAGTTAAATACATTCTAAATCAAAATTGGGGGTATTACAGTCTCCTTCCCCTTGGAATAACAATGTCCTCGATGTTTTCTCAAAATCAGAACAAAAATAGATATACCTCTTTCATGGCATCCTCCAACTCCCACGTAGGCTCATCGAGGATGAAGTGCTTCCATTACACATTTTTCATGTTCAATGGCTTGGTTCTGGAGCAATTTCACTTTCTTGTGTAGGATGCATGGTGCCTCAATTTGGAAATATCCTTTGGTTTCCACCTATATCACATCTCAATCAATCACATGGTTTAAATCATGTACATGTTTCTTAAGCAAAGAAACATGAAAAACCTTATGAGCTCTAGTGTTAGAAGGCAATGGAATTCTATATGCAACTGGCCCTATTCTCTCAAGCACTTCAAATGGTCTACAGTATATTGGTGACATCTTGGTACAACTTCCAAGATTTAAGGAACTCTTCCTTGGCCTCACTCTGAGGTAAACATAATCCCTAACATTAAACTACCTATGCGCTCTATTCTTATATATGTAGATTTTCTTTCTATCTCGGGATTCCTTTTAATTCTGCCTAATTTTTGAAACCTCGTATTCCATTTCCTTAAGCAATTTTGGTTCAAGTACAATTATGTTCACTGGGTTATCCCAAGTAATTGGTGGTCTAAACTTTCTGCCATACAATGCTTTAAATAGACTCATTTCCAACGATGCTTGTTGCCCATTGTTATATGGAAAATATACCAAGTGTAGATAATCTTCCCACTTGGATGGTTTTTCCATCACATACATGCAAAGCATGTCTTCAAGCACTTGATTTACCCTTTATGTTTTCCCATTTGTCTATGGATGGCAGGAAATACTAAATTTTAGCTGCATACCCAAATCGGTGAAAAGAATTTTCCAGAAATTTGAGGTGAACTTAGTATTTGTGTCTGAAACTATTGCCTTAGACAAACCATGCAACTTGGAAATTTCCCTCGTGATTTTTTTTGCAATGGAATCCATTCTATAGGTGGATTTAACTTGTATAAAGTGTATTTCCTTTGATAACTTGTCCACCACCACCATGATGGAGTCATGCTACCTAACAACCATTGGAAACCTTGTAATAATTTCCATGGAAATTACTTCCCATTTCCATTCTAGAATCAACAAAGATGTGACAAACCTGTTGGGTGTTGATTCTCAACCTTCACTTGTTGACATTTCATACACTTATAAATGTATTCAACAATGTCCTTTTTCATTTCCGACCCAAACTATTGCTTCCTTGTTGTAGCAATTGTTTCCTAGTATCCTGGTTGTACGAAATATGGCATTTTATGGATTTCATCCATAACAATTCTTCTCAAATCTGCCACATTTGGAATATAAATTATGTTTTTATAAATAAAAAGTTTGCACCTTCCAAATGGTAACCTTCATACCTCTTTTCTAAATTCTGCTTCTATAATTTGTCTTTCATTTGGACATACAGTTCATATTCAGTAGTATAGTTAACAATTAGTTGCCTCAAATATGATGGCAGGTACTAATGGCTGCCACATATATTGAATATCCTTTTTTGCTAAGCGCATCAACCACTTTATTTTCCTTACCCTTTAATTGTTTGATCTCAAAATAAAATTCACTTAAAAATTTCGTCCATCTAGCTTTCTTGGTATTTAATGTCGCCTACTGAAACAAATATTTCAAACCACAGTGGTCTGTCTTTAGCTCAAAATTTTTTCCCATTAGATAGTTCCTCCACATTTTCAAATGTGCACTATGGATGCAAGTTCTAAATCATGGGTATCATAGTTCTTCTCATGCTCTTTCAATTTCTTACACTCATATCATACCACATGCTTCAATATATTGCATAATAACTCCTCCAGGTCCCTGCTTGCATGCATCCTTACACACAACAAAATCATTTTCTAGGTCTGCAATTTTCAGAATTGGAGCACTTGTGCGAAGCTTCTTCAACAACTGGAAGGTTTCTTCACATTTCAGTGTCCACTCAAACTTTATCCCCTTCTTTTGCAGAGAAGTGATTGGGTGTGAAACCTTGAATGATCCTTCAATGAACCTCCTATAGTAACCAACAAAACCCATAAAAGACCTCACATATGTCACATTCATTGGAGTTGTCCAATTCATGATTGCTTCAATCTTTTTCGAATCAACTCATATTCCTTCCTCGAAAATAATGTGACCCAAATAATTAGTTTTATTTTTGTAAAAGTCGCATTTGCTTAGCTTTGCGTACAACTTATGCTCCCTCAACAATTTTAAATCCATTTTTCAAGTGTTTTTCATGCTCATATTCATTCTTACAATAGATAAGAATGTCATCTAGAAAAACAAGAACAAACTTGTCCAAATACCCATTGAAAACACTATTCATGAGATACATGAATGTAGCTGGTGCATTGGTGAGACCAAATGAAACCACCACAGAATCATAGTGCCCATACCTTATTCTAAATGTTCTCTTCTGAATATCTTCTTCCTTGACTCTCACCTAATGGTAACCAGACTTGAAGTCAATATTTGAAAATACCTTTTCCCCTCTCATTTGATTGAAAATATCATTAATTTCGAGGCAAGGGGTACTTGTTCTTCATTGTAACTTTGATTAATGTCATGTAATCGATAAATAACCCGAGTTTTCAATCTTTTTTTTTCACAAATAGGATGGGTGCTCCCCAATGAGACACACTTGGATGAATGTACTTCTTTTACAACATTTCTCGCAATTGCATTTTCAGCTCTAATAATTCTAGTGTACTTATCCGGTAAGGTGTCTTGGAAACCGATGCAGCTCCTGGCACAAGATCAATTGTGAAATCAATGTCCCTCTTTAGAGGAACTCCTGAGACTTCATTGGGAAACACATCCTGGAATTCTTGCAACAGATGATGATCTTTCAACTTAGGAGTTTCATTTCTTGTTTTCTCCAAAACATGGGTTGCATACAATTGGAAACTTTTCCTATAGAACTTCTTCAGCTGCATGGCTAAACTATTCCTAACATAAACTACCTTTGGTATTCCCTTTACAACCTTTGCCAGTTTCCTTATTCATTAAGCACTTAAAAGTATTGTTGTAGGAGTCAATTTTAACTCTATGGGCTTCCAACTAGTCCATTCCAATGAGATTATCATAGGAACAAAGTGGCTAAAAAATCATATTTGCAAAAGTGGTCATTCCACCTATTTCCAATGGATATTTCTCCACCATTTTACATACCTCCCTCTTGGTTCCCATGGCTAGTTGGACTATCTTTGATTTCTTAAAAGCACAAATCTCACCAATTTTAGGAGTGATATAACTGTGAGTAGATCTAAGGTCAATCAAAATGGAAATAGATTGCTTAGAAATATTACCTTCAACAATAGTTGGATGATGGTCTGATTGGTGTTCCTCTAATTCTACATAGATTCTAGAGATGGTCCTTTCCACTTGACCCATAGTTTCAGCTTCTTGGATGTTGTGAACTTGCTTTGCACTCCCATTTTGATGTGGACATTTCTTAAGAATATGGTCCTCTCCACATCCCCAACATTGAAGTGGCTCTCTTGGCTCTATTGGCTTGTCTCCCATCATTCTAGTTGGCTTAGTAACACTTTGTGGTGGCTTCCTTGGTTGATTTTTGAATTGAGGAGGCTTGGACCCATTCTTCCTTTGGTCAAATTTGTTATTTTCCATACCCTTCCATGCCTTACGGAATTTTTGTTTTTTTTGTTTTTATCATAACAATACTTGGCCTTTCTTATGGCATCATCTAAGTTTGAGGTTCATCAAACTCAATTCTATCTTTATATGATTGGGGATGACTACTTAGAAAACGTTGAATTTTGACTTTGTCATCCTTGATATACTTGGCATATCTCAACAAATCCGAGAATTTATTTGCATATTCTTCCATAGTCACTATGTCCCAATTCCATCTCATGGAACTCTTTGATTTTTCCATCATATTACCTATCAGATAGGTAGTTTTCCTTGAAGTACTTCTTGAATTGCTTCCATGCAATCTTCTTCTCATTGATCCTCTTTACTTTACTAAGGTGATCCCACCATATATATGATCTTCCATTCAAATTGAATATGGACACTCTTTCCTTATCATTTCCTAAGTAGTCTTGGACTTGGAAATACTTACTCATCCCAAGAAGCCAAGCCTCATCTTCTTGACCAGAATTTACCTCACCATCAAAAGTAGGAGGTTTGGCCTTCTTAAGTTCTCCATGAAAGTTATTATTGAAAGACCTATTCCTCTTATTCCTATGAGATGAAGATATTGAACCTTCAGTAGATTCTTTAGCGTCATATGACTCACTAGAGGAGATTTATAGAGTATATGTCCTCTCTCTAGAAATCCTTCTTGAACTATGGGACCTCTTGTGGGAATGGCTCCTTGAGCTACTCCAACTCTTTTCCTGGTTTTATGAGTTATTCCCATGGTTAATCTTCCTTTGAATGTCTATAAAACTTTGAAGCATAGCTGTATTCAGTTGATTATGTTCTTCTTGGGCTGTAATCGGCCTTTCATTATCTTCTTTATAGCTCCACAATTACTCCCTTAGGATCCTCTTGGTTTCTGCAATGTTTGGGGGAGTTACTTGGTTTCTTCTACTATTAGATTATGTCTTTGCATTCTCAGCCTGTATGTTCTCTTCCATAGCATATGTTTCAAAATCATTGGAGTCATGTGCATCATTCATGATGATGATCTTCTTGGCCCAACCAAGACCAAAGATTTCCCAGCAACACTATACTCAATATCGACCCTTAATAGTCATAGATATGATTTTAAATATGCAATAGTGTTCATAAACACATTTGTTAGCTGCATTATATTCTCATAAAATATATAATGATTTTTCATACATTTTTGGGGAAAACTATTTTTTCAAGTTCTGTCAAATTACAAAAACATTTGAATCACCCCTTCAAACTCAACTATTCATAGTTGTAGTTGAACTCAAGAACAAACTTTGTAGATTAAAAAAAACAAAAATGTGGGGCAAGTCCAGGGTCAATGGGACTTTCCCCCTTGTGGCCTCCCTTTGCCACTGCAAGGAGAGTCGATAGAAACACCCATGTTTTTCTTTTGGGTAAATATTTCCATTTTGTGCAATCTGGCGCATAAGATCAGTTGTGTTTTTCAATTATTTGGGCATGGAATTTGGTTGTGGAAAATGTTGCTTTTCCCCTGATTTGTGCTCTTCATATGCCACCTACATAACCTTACCACTCATTAGGAATAAGTGGTTTCAGGATCCATGAGATGGAAGTTTCCTAAAACCATTTTTACGATCTTGAATGCATAGGAGTGAGACATGTCAATAGGGTGTTTTATATTCCGGATCATGAGAGCTAAATTAACTACCATGCAAGTTTGTGACCCTTAAAGAATGTTGGTCGTTGATAATATCTACACGATATTCCAAGACTAACATGATTGATGAGGGGTCCCATCATTCCCAAAAACACCTCCTATCACATCACACCATGTCACATCATTGTAGGGTCGCCCAAAAAAAGTTTCAGGGTTGATGCAGTAGTGGTTTCTCGTAACCACTTTCATGACCTTTAATGCATGAGCAGCTGACACGTCACCTTAGTAGTTTTCCTTTCAGGATCATGTTCATTAAATTAACCATAATGCATGTTCATGATCCTGAAGTGCTTTCAACCATTGATATTGATGGTCTGGTCAGAGAATGAAGAAATATCATCTCAGAATGGGATATGGATTCTTGAATGGAATAATAATCAAGACCCATTTTCATATAGGAGTGATGGTGGTCAATCATACAACATTTTCAAGCATTGAATAGGAAGTATGTGCAAAGCGGTAAAAAATTGATGATTGCGCTAAGATGCACTTTCTATAGCCTAAGTGGGTGAGATCTTTCATGTTTGTCATACAGATGTGGTACATGTCGACTCCAAAATAAATAAATAAAGTACTAAGCAAACATTGCAAAACATATTTAATATACATATTCAACTTTTTTTTCTTCAAATTTCAAATTCCATTCAGTTCAATATCTAAACAATTTCAGACTCCAAATATCTAGGTCAACAATTTTAGATTGTTGATATATCTAGACAATTTCCAGGCGAATTCTAAAGCTAGATAGATTTTGACATTGTTAAAGGTTAGTTTTTTCCGTCAAATTTTCTCAATAAATAGCGATTAAACATATTAAAAATTTATGTTCAATATTTTTGGGGTGATGAAATGATGTTCAGATTTCTGACTTTTTTATGGTTAAAATTACTTTAATAACAATAACATTGATACCATATCTTACAATGCACTAGATCTTATAATACCATGATTTTGTTTTGATCTCCACTAAAACACAAGGTATTAGTGATCCACACATAAATACAAGAGAGGGGCCGTGGTAGACTTCATGACATATTGTCAATCAAGAAGTCGGATATCAGCCCTTGATTATATGCAACAAAGCTTGGAAATAAAATCCTAATTCTCTACACTCAGAAGGATTCATCCTTGCAACGTATAACCAACCAAAAATTCAAACAAAACCCTAAATAACCAAAAATTCAAACAAAACCCTAGATAGAGAAAATCACGCCAATGGGGATTGAGATAAAATAGATTTAGAGGTGAATTGACTATCGATTCTAGATAACCCTAGATGTTTTGATTACGTTCTTTCAACGTCACCCAATTATATTTCCTTCCTCCATATTGGTTTTATTTCTCTCAATGTTAATTTGTAATATTATTTTAAATTCTAAATTCTTATAATTTAATAAAAATACTGAGAATTTCTCTGAAATTATATTATAATATGGATACTTTTCAATTATATTATGGAATTTCTCTAATTGTAATATGGATACTTATATCAAAGTACTTTTTCTTTAGTAATTTGCGACAAGCATACTAGTCCAAAATTCAGTATATTATTATTATGTCTAGGTGAGTTAGATTTCACATTTACAAAGGCTTCCATCTTTATACATAATTATCACAGATTTTGAGTTGCAATAAAAATGGATTACAGCCATACAATGCTTTAGTTTTTGGATTTAGATTGTTAAATGTATATAATGGCAGTGAGTATTTCATAATGTTGTTAACAATATTTGTCTTTCTTTATTATTGTTATGATATTTTGTTTTTCATACTTTTTTTAATAGTATTTTTAAGATGTGATATTAAAATTTGTATAGAGTTATTGTTGAATTATTATTTAAAATTATTATAATATTTTTTTCAGAAATTTGATCTATCAACCCTTATTTTATATTTTGTGGTGATGTTTTCATTGTGGTTTTATCAAAACCAAAATGAAGAAACATGATTTTAGTCTCGACCACACATAACTTCTAAACATAAAAAAGAACCATTTAGTCTAAAAACCAAAGATAAGTCATGTGACCTTATGTAAATATTTTTTCTCTAACTAATAGATAAATCACTTCCTATCAATGTATCTAATTTGTAAGATATATGAGTTATAAGAATAGTCAACAGAATTTGAACTCAGCCCTGATCCAAATAATCCACCAACTACTTGATCTCAAGATCGTTCTTGAGTTATAATGCAATCAACAAAATTTAAACTTGAGCTTTACGCAAATAATCTCAACCAATTATCTAATCTCCTTCAAGGGCAAGGACTTGGGAAGAGCTTCATTTGGTAGGGGGCATGGTAAGTTGTTTTCCTATGGACGTCATACTTCATAACATAAGTAAGTATGGCATGTTTATCATATTATATTTATTTACTTATTGTGTTTCTATGAGGAAATTGATTTACAACATAGGTTCATCTCAACTCGAGAGCTACTAAGAGTCTAGAGGGATCAAATATATTGAGGTGCAAACCTTCCCTCAAGGTTCTAGCACTCTAAAAGGGGTTTACACATGAAGGGATTTGGAACCTATCAACGCTTAGTAGAGCTAGAGTTGAGATGGATCTATGCTAGTTTTATATCATATATATGGCATAATAACATCTATCTACTCTATGCGGTAAACATAAAGCAACCAAAGATTTGCGAAGATTCACATTGAAAGAACATAATGTTGAAAATCATTGGCTCATCCATTATTCCCAACTCAATTGATCTGTCACACAGATGAAATCTGTAAATACTATGTACTAAGAAAATGATGCCCAACTTTGCTAGAATTTAGATGGTTATTATATCATTAGTCTAAATTACAGGATATAATTTTTTGTCTTTACTTTTCATTTAGTGTATGGTTACAACATTTTATAGGAATCACATAATACCTTGAAAAAGAAAAATAGGATTAGCATAAACCAAAATTCACATAAAACAATTTTTTTTTCTAATATCCTCATAGCTTGCCTTGCTAATAAGGAAAAAATCCAGTATAGACGCATTTGGTCCCCTTCGAAGGCCAATAATAATGATTATTTCGAGGATATTTGAGGTGGTTAAAGTTTTTATAAACCCCTATATATATGAGATCATTGGCATATGTGGACAAATCGTCACATTATGAACCACCTACCTTGAATAATTTTAGAGTGGTTTATAAACTATATATATATATATATATATATATATATATTATTTTATTTTNATTTTATTTTATTTGTCCCATGTATCAATGATCTCATATGCATGTATGTATTTGTCCTCTATGCCTTTGTAAGTAGCTATAATGATTATATATAAAGAACAAACACATATATGTGAGATCAATGATATAGATGGATAAATAAGTTATATATATAAAAGCTTCATATGGAGCTTATTTGTCCACATATATATTGCATGTATGTATTTGTCCT